>JASAMX010025203.1:0-33648 GCA_030248175.1 Microlaimidae sp. YZB2_3
TACATTAATATATTTTAATAATGTTTTAAATTGAAAATGGAACCATGATTAAACGCGAGTGTAGTGACTACTTAAGTAATGAATTGGTATTGTTAATTTAGTTGACCTAAACTGCTCAACGCTATCCGCCACAATACTTCACAAGCATAATAAATTAAAAATTCAAAACAATAGTTTTAACTTTCAAATTTTACTTTTATTTTAGTTTTAGCGTGATGGCGAGAAGAAAAGTCCTTCTTCGGCCAAACATTTTTCCATATTTTTTTCTTATTTAACCATTTTAAGGGTGAAGAAAAAAGTGATTTATGTTTACTTTTTTAAACTAGCCTTGAAAAATGCTCTAAGAATAGAGCAGGAAAAAGGGGCGATTTTTCCCCGGGCGTATGTTTAGACAGAAAAGATGTAGACTAGTCTGAGATGGACATTATGTGGACTATAGGAAATTTGCATTTGGTTTAGCCAGCTGCTCACTAAATAAAAATTTCTACGATATGATAATGATTTGTTTATACATTGATCTAATCACACAGCACTGTTGCATTTTTTTTAGTTTGATGAAATGTCAATTGAAAAAATCATACTCACAGCAATCTTTGACAAGCGCGAAATCGCCACTTTTTCAATTAGAAGGTTATATTTGTATGTTAAGAAACAACTATAAATTTGAAAAAGTGGCGATTTCGCGCTTGTCAAAGATTGCTGTGAGTATGATTTTTTCAATTGACATTTCATCAAACTAAAAAAAAATGCAACAGTGCTGTGTGATTAGATCAATGTATAAACAAATCATTATCATATCGTAGAAATTTTTATTTAGTGAGCAGCTGGCCAAACCAAATGCAAATTTCCTATAGTCCACATAATGTCCATCTCAGACTAGTCTACATCTTTTCTGTCTAAACATACGCCCGGGGAAAAATCGCCCTTTTTTCCTGCTCTATTCTTAGAGCATTTTTCAAGGCTAGTCTACCACTTTTTTTGAATTAAATTAAAAAATAGCCTAATAAACTATAGTTTTAGCTGCGCAATGACATATGTTTATAATCATTCCGTTGCCAAGATAAAATAAAAAAATAATAAGAAGAAGATGAATTTAAATTACAAAATTAACCCACGTTGTTTAATTATAGTTAGTGCGGTGCAGATGCGCTCCAGACAAAGTTTACCTACGTTCTCTAAATATAGTTGGCGCGATGCCGTGCGCCAATGATTGCAATTATAATTTTTAAAGTAAAAATAATAATAATAATAATAAGATGATGAACATGAATAACAAAATTTACTCACGTTGTCTAAGTATAGTTGGCGCGGTGCCGTGGGTTAAATTGCAGTTGGCACCCCGCACCACCGATGATTAGCGGCGCGTGGCGCTCCCGCGCCACCGACGCTTATTATTATTTTTTAATAAATAAAACTTTGAATTAATTTTGTCATCAGTAATGCAAGAATTAAAAAAAAGTACTCTGTTGTTTTTGCCGTTTTCCGCGCGGTTGAAGCAGATGGCGCTGGGAACTGGCGCCGTTTCTGCCACCAATTAAAACCGGTCTGCTATTTTTGTGCGGTTTTTATGAGGGGATGTTGGTTGTCTGCTCTGTACAATCCTTATTGTTGCCAAAAGGCTGTTATTGTGCGGTTGGGAGTTTTTATTTGTCTAATTTTCAATTTTTTATTTTGATCAATAAATCGATAACAAGAACCTAAATGAAAAAAGTGCTTCCTAAGAAAGTTGCGTAATTCCTTCTTCTTTCTAATGAGCCCATGTTTATTTTTGATCAATCAGTAACGAATGAGGAATATCGTTTTTAAGAATGGAGCGTTGGAATAATAATAATAATAAGAAGAAGAAGAAGAAGAAGAAGAAGAAGAAGAAGAAGAAGAAGAAGAAGGTTCTGAATTTCAAAATTTACCCACGTTCTCTAATTATGGTTGGCGCGGCGCCACGGGGCTAAATCGCCCCGTGGCGCTCCCGCGCCACTCATGATATAAGATTGTTTTAATTAAAAGACAAAACATTTCTTACCTTAGTCTGTCCTTCCTTAATTTGTTCTGTAAACGAAAGTGCAGATTTCACACTTTAAAAAAAATAAATAAAGTGTTACAAAAACTTAAAATCCCTAGCAGAAAATTTTACACACTTCAAACTAAGGATTTAAAGTCAGTGCACACACAAGCAATTTCTGCCATTTTAATTCCATAGAAATCATCAGCGCCTTTGGAGTTTTTTTCTTTGCAAAGTAATTTTGTTTTAACAATAGCAAAAAATTTCCAATATTTCCAACAAAATATCCTCACAAGTTTGCTATATTTAGAACAAAATCAAAGGAAACGTCCCGTGGTAAATATTAAAACTTTAAAAAGAGTCGGATTAAATTGGCCGAACCTTATTTTTTGTTTTAAAACAATTATTTTTGTTATTAATAAACATAAAACAAAAAAAATGAAGGTTGAAAGAATTTGACTTCAGTTACACATTGGATTTGATTATTTTCGTAGAATATATTTATATAAATGTCAAACAAATAACAAAACTAGTGATAAACCTAACTATAAAATAAAAAACCGCCGCACGAGACAAAACTGTATGTTTAATATGTAAAGAGCAATTATCAATTTCAACGAGATTTTTCTAAGTTAATTTTACGAATTTTTTCGTTCAATCAACTAATATTATAGCAACAGTTTTCTAACCTACTTATTTCGTTAGTTTAATCAAAATGTGATTTACGACTTTTTTTTCAACGAATTTTTTAGGGCCACTTTTTAGAGAGCAGCAAGCGTAAACTGACCGTCACTGGTAGAAATTTAATCATTTTTTCAATTAAAAAATTGTTAAAAAAATCGTATTCAATCAAAAATTTTAAATGTTATTTACTGCATTTATTATCATCAAAATAAACTAATCTATTACAATGTATTAATTATAATAATATATACTAAAATAACTTACGTCACTATCATAGGTTGTGGAGATACTCATCATTAATTTATTCATTTCCATAAACGCTCGAGAAATGTCTGTTTTGAGTATTTCTTCTGCTTCTGGGCACAAACTTAAACTGCCCTCTTCAAAATAGTAAAACTCCGCAAGGCGCCACAGTTCAAAGAAAAACTTATAAACATCGAAGTATATCCGCGAAGCAAAAACTAAAAATTTTTATTTCATTTTTAAGTTTTTTGATCAATTTTATCGCATTTTAAGCTATTTTAGTGGCTTAATTTGTTCCCATACTCGCTTTTAACCGGCTACCATAGGGAAACCGTGTGGGATCTTTTTTTACCATTGTGGTGTGTAAACTTATCTGCGGTTAGACTACGCGTACAATAGTACCTCCTAGGTATGACCTAGGTGGTACGTGGATCTACTTCATATCTGGGTGATAAGTAAAACCGTATGCGGGGTTAGAATTTGAATAATTGCTACCGTGAATTGAATACGCGCCAGCTTCAACTATTTCAATTTGCTCGCTTACTGTGCCTTTCGCTTACTGAGTTTGGCGCACAGAAAAAAGCGCTTTTTCGCTGCGCAGTGAATATTCTCTTAAGTATTACCATGACCGTGTTGATACGTAGGAGTAACCGCGGGAAAGTTTATACACGAATGTAGCAGGAAGATACTTCTGTAGTGGAACGAAGGTTGCACTGTGATAAGCGGAGAAAGGGTGATCGCGGGAACGAATAAGGCAAGTGTGTTATTTGGAAAATATAGCATGAAAATAAGCTTGCTGAATAGAATTTAAAAAAAATGAGCGAAATGGTAATGAAACTCTTTGGAAATCGATTATTACCTAATTATTAGTAACCTAGATGAAGAAAAGTGTTCGACCAGTTTGTTAAGGCGTGATGTTATATCACGTTCATTCCAAACTTTACATGAGCCTTTTATGAAAGCTTTTTATCATAAGCATTATTTGGTTCCAGTGCTAATTCCCAGATGGGAACTACGAAAGTCTATTCTAAATTTTTTTAAACAAATTTATATCTAGCAAGCTCAACATAATTTATGGTAATTTTCTAAATTATTAAAATTTATGTTTCAAGCTTTTTTATCATAAATAGTTCTTACTTGATTTATTTTCAACGTGAGCTAAATAGGATGTTTTATACTTTTCAGGCAAAAATTTTGAAAGAACAAATGATTCAATATTTACAACTCCATTTTTAAAATTTTGATAGTTTTCATTTTGTTCTGTTTTAAAGTTTCCGTATATCTAAATAATACAAAATAGTTTATGAATTTTAACGACGAAACTAATAGTTATGTTTTACAGATAAAAATAGTTACAAATACTTAAATAGACTTTATGCGTTTAAATAGTATACATGCAATGACACAAATATTTATTTGATTTAAAAAACAGTGGTATTACGGAGTTGAAAACCCTTATTGTGTTAAGTAAACGTTTGAAACAATGTAAACCAGACTTAAAGCTTGATAAATGCAAACTTCCAAAATTATAATTAAAACTTGAAATAGTATAGGGTTGGTGGCGCGGTGACAAAACGTACGTCTGGCATACGTAAGATTGAGTCGCGGGAGAACAATTCTTTGTCACGATACAGTGTTATTCATGCTTAAGATTAAAGCAGGATAAAAATAATAAACTATAATAAACGTTCACCACAGATATAAGCACACCTCTGAAAATGGACCTTAACTATATACATGAACTGCAACTGTTGTTTAATGGGGTTTTTTTTAAGTGCGAAGCTTCTGTAGCATTTGTCTCGCGGGAATCAACGTGCGCGTTCAAATATTGTGTTATGTAAAAATAGAAAAAAACGATGCCTACGTTTTGCATTACGTATTTAACTAGTGCCTTTCATTTAATCGAACTGATTTAGGATCGATAGAACCGAAGAAACTTGAAGCTGGAACTTGGAGCCAAAAATAGGGAACATGGAGCCGAAAGCAATAATCATTAGAATGCTAAGCCTAAACAAAGCCTAAATTTGAGCCAAACCAATTTTTCTTAAGGGCTTCAAATTCCCATTGTTTGTTACTCCAAGTTTACCAAAATTTCCGATGGCTCCAAGTCTCCTGTGGATTTAAAAATTCCGTACCAATCCAATTGCTTAAAATAAATTCGAAAAAAAGAAAAAAAAAGCATAAGATACAAAAGTTTCGTTTCCTGGATTGTAGTCTCTTACATAACCGATTTTAGGATCGAATATTGTTGGAAGGCAATAATGAATATTTGGCCAGAAATCACGGTCTTTGTAGTTTATCAGTTCTAATTCAGATTCCGTTAGTTCCTCTAAAAAGTTAGATTAAATTAGTTAATATTGATTAAAACTGATGTTTTGGTTTTTATTTCTATTAGAATCAGAGTATGCATCAAAAATATGAGCACTTGTTTACACCTTTGGGATTCATTCCTTTGCAAATCCTTAGAAGGTATTCCGCGTCAGTGCTGCAGTGTGTTAAACTCCGCGCCCGTCGGGGGCCGTCGGAGGCGGGACGCGGAGTTTAAGACAGTGCAGCACTGGCGCGGAATACCTTCTGCGCATTAGCAGCGGTTTTGAACAAAAAAATTTCAAAGGGTTAAAACTCACGATAGATTAAATACAGTAGCAAACAAAAATTTTTTTGTATCGAAAACTGATAAATAAGTAGTGTAATATGTGGCTGTATCAAAAAAGTTTCTCTAAATTGGTAAAATATATTAAAAAATTTGTATCGCTTGGAGTAATTCGCATACATCAGTTTGAAGTGATTTTCATGCATAAATTTAGAGCAATTTGCATACATAAGCTCAAAAAAATTTGCATAAATTAAATTTGACTTACGGGCAATCAGCAGAAATACAGACACAACTGCGTATATTGTAAGAACCGTCATCACTATAATGATAACCACCCACACTACAAATTCTTTCCCATTTTTTCTGTTGGCTAACATGGTAAGACCTTCAATTGGGGTAGTTTCAGCATAGTCCGATAGTTGCTTCATAGTTTTTTTCCAAAATGATTCTAAAGCATAATATTGAGAAAATGAGTTTGTTGGTTTAATTTCTTTTGGTTTAAGTTTTTTAAGTGTACAATTTTATAGCATATTTAACTTGGGTTTCGCAATTTCAAATCTGTTAATGTGTTAAAATAATGATTTTATTGCTTTTTAGCTTGTTTCTACGGCTTACGGATTAAGTTTTTTGTTTAGTTTCATACACGACGTTTTTTATTTAAAGGACGGATATTCTAATTAAAAATTAATGCAGCGATTTGCAGTTAGCCATTTAAAAATAAGCGGATTAAAAAATATTTTGTACTAAGAAGCGTAAAATAGGTAACGAAAAGCTCAAATTTTAAACTTGATTTATTTTGAACAGTTATAAATGAATAAGGCTATCTTTTCGAAAAAAAGTAATTCTTATAGAGATTTTTAGTAATTCTTATATGGTAATTTTTAATTCCACATCTGTCTGTCTCTCCCTTTTAAAACCGAAATGAGGTACAAAACTTTGTTCATAAGCTTAGAAGGACTATTTAACTTGTTTTCATTTTGAAATAATGATTTGCAGTAGAAAATTGAACCGCTAACTATAAAACACAGCGCAAAAAAATTAAAAACCCTCACAGCCGATTTTATTTTTTTGGCGTTTATAACTAGAAATTAAATCTAACTAACTTAAATCTAAAATTAAATCTAAAAATCTAACTTTATAAGCTCTTGGCTATCCAAGCTTTGTTTTCAAAATTTCATTAAAATTAACTCTCTATTAAATTTTAATTTATTTAGGATACCCGACTTTTTGTATAAAATCCATGAATTGACCGCTTTTAAAAGTGAACAATTTATATTTATTTAATTATTATACAAAAATGATGAAAAACTTAAATATCGAAATTTTACCTTTAAGGTTATCCAAAATATATAGCATAGAAATAAGAAATATGATTAACTTCATGTATTGCTCGGAGACAATTCCTACTCTTACTAGGGCACGCCATATTTCGGGTCTTCAGAAAAAATCAATATCCAAGGAAAGAGCTGTTTGGTTGTTTTCGTAAATAAAATGGTGATTTTGTGAATCATATGAATCACAATAGGCAGCAATTGTGAATTTTGTGAATATGATAAAATAAGAGGTGTTTAATTATTCTTATTTACAAAAATAGTAATTTATATAGTAATTATAAGTAAAGTGATTTATAAAGTGACTTTTTTAAGGGGACTTATTAAAACGAGCCTTAATTGGGCATCTATGAATTTAAAAACCTGCCGTAATTCGGGCGTGCCTTATTTAAAGGACAATTACACATTCTGAGTTGCCCTATTTTTTCACAACAAAGTCCTGATTAGAACGTTCGTGTGTAGAGCTTGCCCTTATTACGATGTGCCCTAGTTAGGACAGCAAATGATTCTGAGCAATAAGGTTACTTATTTTTCCTCTATTTTTGTTACATAATTTTGGGGTTATTACCAAACACTACGCAGTCACTTATGTTTTATTTTAATGATTTAAGTGCATAATAGTAATTCACCTTTTTTGCTATTTTTAAATGATGATGAATTTTTGATAGCAGCATTTGATTTTTCTACCGCACTGAATCTCGAATTTTCTTTGGAAATTTCCGTTAAAATTCGCGTCGTATGTACTTTCAGAATTAAATCCATCATATTATTTGCCATTATAACAAGGGTTTGAATAAGTTACAAAACACTGTTACAGTTTGTAGTTTTTTGGTAATTTCCAGCCAGTTCAGAGATAATAGTTTTTTTTTTAATATATGCGTTGTCCAGCAGAAGGACCGTTGTAGTTTTGTTTTTTTTTCTTTTGAAAAATACAAAATTCTCTAAACTTTAGTCATTATTCTGTTTAGCTTTAACATTTTGCTCCTGTGTCATAAAAAACAAACGTATATCCGTATCTTTGCGTTTATACAACATGTTAAAATTAAGCTTACATATTACAAGGTTGTTGTAAATTGTAAAACTGGAATTGCGCTTATATTTACGGCATTGTTATATAAGTGCACTGTCGTTAATTTAAAAAAATCATCGAAAAAATAACATGTTTAATAAATACATAAAAACAAAATCAACTGTTCATCTATCTGCAACAAACAAAGCAAATTTTAGTTAATATAATCATAAAAATGGACATTTTGATCTGTAAAATTAGTTAAAATAGTTATTTTTCTATTTATTTTTAAAACCTTAAACTGAAGACATATCTCAATTTTTCATTTTATTGTTTAAAATAAAAAAACTGGTTCTATTTAAAGGTAAATTAAAACACACTTAATTAGCAAAAGGTCTTTGTTGAGCTCAGTATATTAATGGCCTAGAAATTACTTAAAAAATATTGTTTTTAAATACTTTTTGTATTAATCACTGTTTCTCACAATTAAATTACTCTACTATGTCAATTTGCGCACGGGGTCCCGAAAATATTATTTTTAGCAGCAAAAAAACAGATTCATAGAATCCCTTAACGTACTATATTTTACAATCAATAGTTTTTATGTTTCTTTAGAATTCGGTTTTTGCTAATATGTTTGCTTATTTTATTTTAAGGTGTAACGACTTTTTTCGGTTTTATCACGATATGTTGGTAAAAAGTGAGCATAAGGTGGTTTTTACCGCAGCATTTTTTTTCAGTATTGGTAAAAATCTAAGCATTAGCCAGAAGATACTGTTTGTTTTAAAGAATTTTAAAGTGGCTATAATAATCTGGCTTTTGTTCAGTGAAATGAGAGCTATTGTCTTTGTAACGAAGCGTCTCTGAAACGTCTAGGGTTTAAAAAAATGTTTATATGAAAAAATATAATAAATTGACCTACAGACCTACAATATAAAATTGTGGGTCTGCCGAAGTAAAAATTTAACATAAAAACCACTTTAATTTAAATTTCTCAAAAATTTGAGATTTAACATTAATACTGAAACCATGTAAATTATTTGTTTTTAACTATAATTGTGAGCCAATTTCTTGTGTAGCCTAGCTGTGTATGAATATTTTTCGGATTAACAAAAAAAACTAAATTTTTTGTAACACTTTAAATTTATAATACGATAAAACTCTTAAAACGATGTGTTATCATTTTTAATATTTTAATATAACAAAATTAACGACATTTATTTATTTTGTTTCAGCTTTTATTTCACGACAGAACTTCGCACCCCAAATTTATTTATGCTAGATAAGCTCGGCAAATAAAAGTTGCAGATATTTTAAAATATATGCTCAGAAATTAATATACTAGAAAAAAAGCCATAATTTAAAAGAAAGATTAATTTTAAAACGATTTTATTTTTAATGTAGGTTCATAGGTGAATAATTTATCGTTGCACACTTATAAATTTCTGTAAATCGTAATGATTCCATTAAATACTTTAACGTGATTTTGTTCAAATTGTATATTTTTTGTTTATATGCGTGTGGTGTATCTAAATTAACTAATTTTTTTACAATCTTGATGATTGTATGTTTTGATACGCTTTCATAAAATAAGTTTTTTTTTATTTATTCAACATTTTGATGAAAAAACCTTATATATTTTATTTATCCATCTTTTTATTTAATCAAATCCTAAAAAAAAATTGGCAAACAAAATTGTGCACATTTATCATGGTCTGTTTTTTAACGAACTTCTATAGGTCAAATAAACGAAATCCAAACCTATCTTTGTTGAAGTTTTATAAAAAAAAATGTTAAAAGTAAATACGACGAACGCAGAAAAAGTTTAATACATTCAAAAATGGATAAAAAAAATTTAAAATTCATTGTTAAATAATAGTGATGTGCCTATCCTCCAATATCTTGCCCCGGAGCTCCGGGCAGAATGGAATGAAATTTAAAGCATATAGAACTCCGGAGCATCAGCCTTTAATTATTTATGAAGTTAGTAAAAAAATAGGGCAGAGTTCCGAAGTTTCTGAGCTCCTAGAAGCGGAGCTGGAGCTCGGAGCTCCGAGGAACATTGCTAGTGTTTCGAGTTTCCGTTTGATAATGCTCCGCTTGTGTAAAAAAAGAGGTAGGGCATGTTTACTGAATATTTCACTAAAATTAAGAATATTTAATGACACACTGCTTTGAGTTATGCCATTATAAGGGCATATATTTTTTTATCAATTCGCGTAAATTGAAACCGATTTATTTTTTAGCTCAAATTGAGATAAATCGAGATCTGCAATAAATTATAGTGGCATACTCTTTATTTTAATCCATGTAAATTTAAATAGAAAGGATAGTATTAAAGTTTGATTTCTATTAAATCGGGTAATTTAAAATTATGCCATTTTAATGGCTATATGGCATATGCCGGCGCTATTTTTTTAAAAAGAACTTACACATTTGTATTTTCTTGCTATTTTTTTGTAATTATGGCAAAAATTTATAACAAAGGAAATATGAAAACACTTGGAAAAAACCGCGACTAAGAAAAGGTACTATTTCTGTGGTACCCTTTTTTAAGTGATTTGCTGTGAATGGCTTATTCCGTTTTTATGGATTTTTAATATATTATAGAATAAATGTACATTTTGTAGTGTTATAGTTAATTCTGGGAATATAAAATATAAACGGTGCAATGATAGCTAATAATAATTTATTATAAAAAAATTGTGGAAAATGCAAAATAACACATAAATCCTGTCTGTCAAAATAATCGATAAAATATTTCGTCCAGCTCCAGCGTGTCCGAAAAAAAATCTAAAAAATGTAATCATGTGTATGGATGATTCAAAGGTTTCTTTTCTTTTCTGCGTTTTTAGCACATTGACCTTAAAAAAGCAAAAAACTTCTTTCAAATTCTTAAAAAATATTCTCATATTAACAAAAATCAAAGTTTAGCTTTTGTCCTAGACATCACGATGGCCAAAACCTTCCCATTTAACCGGAAATTGTTGAGTGTTAAATATCTTCACAGAGTAATGATGTTATAGAACCTTTTTTAGCCAATTAGCGCGTAGAAAAAAATAAAGATCTGTCATTCATTGGAAATCAATTTTTTTCGAAGCGCTAATTGGCTAAAACAGCTCCTCCCACAAAATTCCCACAGAGCAAAACGTATATGACGTACACTATACAACATTTTAATAAATACTATATAACATTTTGAGGGTCCTTAAAATCCTGACATGACATTTATGTGATTGGTATTGTAAAATTTATGTAACATAAAATTGTTTTATTTTTTTAGAAAATTCTGCCCTGTTTTGAAAGTAGAACATTTTCCACTGGGTATAGAAGTATTGCTTTTCCTAGCAACACTTTTCCTATTTTGGTTTTTCTTTCCATATTTTCAACTGCCATAACACTTCATGTAATATTTATAAAATTCGGTTTTACTTCCTGTATATAAATTGGTAAATACAAGACAAGCAAGCAACAGATCCGATATACAATGACAAGAACGTAAGTGACTTTGTTACTTGTGCAAGCATATGTGTATATGCATATATGACCATTGACATGTGCATTTGTAATATGAAAACAATCTTTATGCACTTTCATTTTAAGTAAATGTGGGGGCATGTTGTTTGGGACATGAGCGACTAATATAATGTTAAAAAATTTAAAAGAAAAATTGTAATGCTATTCTATTATTAAAATATTGAGTATGTTTTCATCTTTATGTAGCAAGCATTCTAGCGGTATAGAAAGGAAAATTGCAAGTTTAGTTTTGTCCATAATTTTCACCTGAAAATTTCGATTTTTTATCCGCATTCCGAATTCGTATCTGCCGGATTTTACTTCGATGTCTTAAGATTCGCTAGTTACTTTTTTTGTGCATAGTTCCAAAAACTAAAAGCCAGCCAGTTAGCCTCCCATTCCACTTACATTTTAAAATCCAACCTAAACATCCAAAAGTGACAACTGAAAACCGCCTATAGTTCTCTAAGGTTACAAAGAGTAAACGGTAAGGGGTTTTTAAATCCGTCAGAAAATTTTCGGAACTTAGAGCGGAGAAAATGGGACTTTGGGCCGAAAATAAAACAATGGTTTTTGGAGTTACAATTAGGATTTTGCATAAGCTTAGGAATAAATTTTGGTAATTTTACATTTTCGGCTACAAGTTCTAGCTCTAAGTTCCCTCGGCTCCAACGTCCCTAAATCTGTTGCGTACTTCTGAACACTTATTTTTGAAGGTTTAATGCATTTTACATTGGGCACCGTGCACTTGGAGTGAGTGCGAACGGCTCTTAAGGACAATACAGAAATTAAAATTATTAAGCGTTAAATACTCAATGTTTGATAGTATATAAGAATATAGTATTCTGGTGTGGGGCTTTATTTTATATAATGAATATCTTGTCGAAAATTTGTTAAAATTATGTATCTTTTGGTAAGTTATTAATATTCATTTAACGACTCAAAAAACGAACAAGCTTTATTTTAGTAAACAATAAATTTTGTGAACAAAATTAAAGGCATATATATTGTTTATTAACCCCTACCGTCTGTTCCCCCGTGTGATCTACAGAAAAATACTAATTATTACAAAATTATATAAAATATGCAAATTTTTGTTTTAAAGACGCTTTTTGGCTGAGTTAATAATGCGGATTTGACATGCTTTTTATAAGACGATAAGGGTTAATTAATAAAATAGATTGTAGACCATCAAAATAAAAGCAAAACAAGCATAAAAATATATTTATAATTTATACTTATAACACAGCAGATAATAAGGACTGAAATCACAAAAAACCTGAGACAGAGAACTCAAGACTATTTTTAAGTGGTGCACAAGACTTTAGCGACATAAGGCTTCCGGCTTTTTTTTGCAAAAGACACGAATTAAAGAAAAAGTCGTTGCACATCACAAAATTAAATTGTGATGATTTTTCAATTATTTATTGTATATATTTCCCAACGAAAAAATAGTTTTTCATTTTTTTTAAATCCCAAGAACAACATATAAGAAATTAAACTGAAGGACAAATTAGCATATAACTTTTATTTTCTAAAATTAAATGTGTTTTTTAGCTTCTAAGAGCTGTTGTACTTATTTATTTTATGTTTTTATTCCTTTAATTTTAGTAAATTTTTACCTAAGGTCTTCTAACAATGTTTTAATACGTTTGAGACCATAAAATTTTAAGGTTTATGGCAGTTTTCTGTCATTACATCGGTTTGTCAAAAGCAGTTTGTCAAGATACTTTTACTGTATTTTGTTAAATTCTTCATCATGAGTTTTTGATTATGATGAACATTTGTTTAAACGGGCGCTTCTTTTTGGGCTTTGGTTCTTTTCGTATTTATAATTATTATTTAGAAAAAGCGTAAAAGAGTTAACCAATCATTAATAATCCTCGCGTTCAACACAGAAAAAAATTAAACAAACAAACATGTAACGCAAAATAGTCATGTTAATTGCAGCTACGGAGTTAAACTATGCTTTTTCGGAGCTCCGTAGCACCCCCGAAATTTCGGTGCCTTGCCCTATTTTTATGAATATTTACAAATAATACCATAGATTATATTTTTCAAAGTTTTTGTAAAGTAAAATTGTTTCCAAACTTTTTAAAACGATAAAAATAGGGCTAAAAATGGCGATAGAATAACTCAAACCATATTTTTGAGATTAAATAAGCTTAAAATTACTCATTTAACGGGCCGAATTATAAAGCTTCGAGGTTTTCTCCGCTTTAAACGGACGGAGCTGCGGAGCATGATATTAGAAAGTAGGACCATCACTGACGGAGATTTAGGGTCGATGGAGCCTTGGAAACTTGGAGCTGGAACTTGGAACCAAAAATAGGGAACTTGGAGCCGTAAGTAGGGAACTTGGAGCCGAAAATAAAAATCGCTAATACGTTTACCTAAACCTAAGCGAAACCTAAATCTAACCCCAAACCAATTTTTTCCTAACGGCTCCAAGTTCCCATTGCTCGTGGCTCCAATTTTCCAAAAATTTCTCATGGCTCCAAGTTCCCTGGTTGTGGCTGTAAAGACCCCGTACCCTGACGGAGAGTTACGGGCTACAAAACCACGGTGTTCGAGGTCCCTCGTGCGCCGTCCACGACCGAGTTTCGACGAATATTCGCGGCCGTCCAAAATATTCGCAAACTGAAAAGAAATAGAGCTGATAAAGCCACTCCGCCGACGATAAGAAGACCGTCGCATATCAATGCGGGAACGTTCGGCTGTTGGATTATCAGGGCGCAGCTGATAGCCGAATCTTTCCCGATCCATCTGCAAGATTTTCTGGGCTGACCTGAAAATTATTAGCTTTATAGATCGCAACGCGTTTGTTCATGCATAATATTGTAATTGTTTGAATATACGCGAACAAGTGTCCCAGTGTAACACTTTTGCCTATTAAAAAACTAGCCCTCTAGAACAAGCGTTGGTGACCAGTGTCATAGACCTTTTAACACTTTTCCACAAGCCACCCCCACACCAACCACCAAACAAGACCAACCCCACAATAAAAAAACCCAACGCCTATGGTTGAATTATATCTGGCTGACCTCGTAAATTAATAAGCAGATATGAGTGGACCAATTTAAATTGTGCGATTATGACCTGTTTTTTTAAAAAAAGAAATAAGAAGGCAGAATTTTTTAAATTTAACCTTTTCACAAAATATACAAAAATTAACCAACTTTAGTCCTTAAAAAATTCGCATTTAGGTTCCAAAGCGAATAATTTGATAAATAATTATTAAAATAAGTATTTTAATCTTTGTTATTAAATCGCTTTCGTTAAAACTTTTGAATGGTTTTTTGCTAAATAGTCGATTCAATACTGCAATTAGCGAGGTCAGCTAGATTTTATTTGCCAATAACTATATGTGGCACAAAAATTTGGTTTTTCGATATTTTTTTATTAGTTAGGACCCCAAGTCACTTTCAAATTACCTTTTATTTACAAGGTTCCAATAGAAATAAAAACATTTCCAACTAGTGATGGTTTTAAGCAAAACAAGTGCTTTTTATACGAACTGAGATTATATTACAACGGTAATTTTAGCAAAAATATATAACATAAAATAAAAAAAAATATGTAACTGTATATATTGGTCAGACAAATTTAGCGACCCATTTTGCTAGAGCACATCTCAATCATATTTTCGAGAGCTTTAATTGTCCTTATTAGTGATATGTATTAATTAGGCATGATCCAATTATAACAATAAATCTTAATTAGGGCACAGAGCAATAAAAAAACCCAACATGTTCTTTTTAGGGCATGTCCAAATTGAGGCACTAATTGGGTTCCAGCAAAATGTCTAGTTGTAGACATTTCCTGTACTTTTATAATATACAATAAACATATATTTTTGCTTTCTGTAAAGTTAAACGGAAAGATGATTAACAAGTTATTAAAATAATATCTAATGTTTTATTCCTACCAGTAAGTTTTTATCACAATTAGGTATATTGCTAATCTTTTCATATTCTAGTACTATAATCAATCAAAAACAAGTTATATTCTATATAAAATTTTGTATCATTTTCTTAAAAAAATTCCCCACGTTTATACTTTTAAAAGAGTCATTTAAAAAAAAGATTAGTAATTGTGCGAACTATTCTAATCGAAAAATTTAGTGGGATACTGGGTGTCACCGCGCTTAATGTCTTTTTTATAAATGAGTTACAATCAATAAAAATTTTTAGGAGCGGCTTTTTTATTCATTAGTCAGCAGATATGACTACTTGCTCAGCCTTGCTTACAATTCAGTTTCTCAAATTAAATTATTAATATAAATTATCAATTACCTATATTTATTTATGCGCTCATTTCTTACCGAAAAAGTCGGTGGGACCCTGGGCGTCTCCGCGCAGGATGCTGGCCACGGCGGTGATCGGACAGTTGATCCCGCAAAGAGCCGCGGAGACGGCCACCAAGAGAAATATGAGAAATTTCAGGGGGTTGGATATGCTCTGGAGGTTCCTTTTCAACCAAAACTGAGACCCGACAGCGGTGAAAACGAAAATTGAGCAGTAGATACCCGTACAGAGGAGGGAGTATTGACCTTTAGATAGGAGTGCTCAGCACAACGATTAATTGCAGGAACTTCGTTTTTACATTTAGTTTTGGTGCCGGTGTCAAGGGATATTCTTTCCCCCTTAAAAATTTTCCCCCCGGAAAAACTATCCCGGGATATTCTTTCCCCCCTCGGTAAATTCTTTCCCGGGGGAAAGAATATACCGGGATAGATTTTCCCCCATGCTTTTTAATTTTAAAATCATATAAACTTAGAATTTTTAAAAATAATTTGAATAGCTGTACCTTTATTAGCTCAAATACCAATTTTTGTGTAATAAATTCCATTAAAACATGTTTACTCACGATTTTAATTTTGTTTGTAATTTTCTATTTTAGCGTTATAATCAGTGGGAAGTTGTTACCGGTATATTCTTTCCCCCCGTTCAAAAATTTGCATAAAGTTTATAATATTAATTCTGCGCATTCTTCAAAAACACGTTATTAAATTAAAATGATTATTTTGTTATCATGATACTTTCATAAATTCATAAAATTATTGAAACAAAACCCATGAACTACCTTAACCATTTAAACCATAGTTTCCCTAAGTAGCCTAAGCAAAACCTTAAAACCAAGCTAAAATTCATAACAAACGAACAACAATATAAAAAGAAGGGGGAAAGAATATTCCGGTTTTTAACCGGGATAGTCTTTCCGGAGGGAAAGAATTTACCGAGGGGGGAAAGAATTAACCGGTGTTTTAGCGGGATGGTTTTTCCGGGGGGAAAACTATCCTGGCTTTTTACGGGGATAGATCTTCCGGGGGGAAAAAAGAAGGGGGGAAAAGATATCCCGCGACACCGGCCTAGCAGTTCAACGAGTGTTGGTTTAGCTTTTCGGGCACGGGATATTTGGAGTCGTACATAGGAAATTAGAAAATATGAAAGGCATAAAACATGCCGAAACTTGGAACTGACAAATTAAGTTAAAATTTCAAATTAAGTTAAAATTTACTATATAAAGCAAACATACAGCTTGAAATTAGAAACTACTTTAAGCTCTAGATAACTCTCAGTTCAAGTTTTTAAGTTTCAAAATCCCTAATTTAAAACCCGAATCAAAAATTTTAATAATTTCGTAATTTTAGGAGTGATTTTTTTAAATATTTATTGTGTAGTGTGAATTTCCGGATTTATTTTTTGTTTGTTATAATTATAATTTCGCCGAAAAAAAAAACCTTTAAATACTAATTTTGGGAATTTGGATTGGAACTTCGAGCCTAAAGTTTGAAAATAAATAAAACTTATACTTCAACTTAAGCCTGAGCCTAATCCTAAGTCCCAACCAATTATTTTATTGATATAAGCTGCTCTAATTTAAGTTTTATATTTTTTTTACGGCTACAAGTTCCCTGCTTGCTGCTCGCTATATAAAACCGAGAAATATTGATAAGTGATAAAAAACAAACAAAAAACAAATCAGTGCATAGGCTGAGTTTTTTCTGACATACTGTTTCTGAGCATTCGTACCTTTCACAGCAATGTGTAATATTCCCGACAATAGAAGCAAACACCCAAAAAGAAGTTGAGTTAGAACAACAGGTTGTAAATAGTGGGGCAACATTAGATTAGTTTTGTTTATCTTGTGTTAGGGTTAATACACCATTAATTTTTTTCCATAAACAACTGGATAGCATTTGATTTTGGCATTACAGTAATTATAAAAATAAATCAGTTACCGCAGTAGTATACAGTTTTCTAATAATTTTCCAGGTTGAGACAATGCGTTTAGCAGTTCTTAAAAAATTTGCAAGTTAGCACAGTGCGTAAACGGATCATGAATTATTTTCCGCGCGTGCGGAATAAGGCATTTAAATTATTGCTTTAATTTTGACGTTTTAAGGTCAAAACGTGCGAAGCTTCACGATTTAAAAAAAATTATTCTTCACGGCGATAATCTGGTTAAATTATCCTCGTCTAAATTAAGTTTTATTTAATTTCCTTTAATTTAAATGGTCTTTTTTTTCAACAAGTTACGGAAATTAACGGCGGACAGGCGTGATTTGTTCACAAGAAAATGCCAGTTCTGCTATTTTTCGCGGCCACTTTATCGACTTGTTGTGTTGTTTTTTTTTCTTCACACTTCAAAACACGAAACGCGCGCGAGACCGGCCGACACCTACTATATAAATTCACCGACGAGAGTAGGCTGCGATCGAACGGGTATAATGTACAGGAGAATCTTATGTAAAACGGTGTTTTGGAAGTCGTGGTGTAATGGCTCTCTGATCTTTCCGTTAGATTTCTGCGCGTTTACCGCAGGAATTCGAGTGCCCGAACGCCCCCCGAAACGGGCGAAAGTCAAACCACCGGTGAGGCAATTTCACGGCGCGGTAATATATATATATTTTTTTCTAACTTTTGAGAGGGGAAAAACGCGTCAGCAAAGCTTATTTTTTATTTTTTGGTCTTCTTGGCTTTTCAACTTGCCAGCAGGAACTTTTAAATTCACAGAAAAACGCAAGATTAGCTCTACACCCTGGTTTTAAGCGGATTAAATATCAGAAAGGGTTAACCTTTTCCTTTTGTTTCAGCGTCAAAAAGTAGTTGCAATAAGTAACTTTATTATTATAGGCCCTCGTTTAATCTGGCCCCCTTCAACCGACTTTCTAGCAGTTAAAAGTGGAACCTCCGTTTATTCATTTTGCAAATTCATTTTAGTGTATTCAGCTTAAACTGGCCTTTAATAATTAATTTATCTGGCATTCGCCAAACAAAAAGGTATAAAGTTTATGAAAAGTGGTGGTTACCTGTTTTAATTTATTTCGGATTAATATTCTGTATTAAATCAAATATTTAAAAACGTGTTATATGTCGTAAATAGTTATTTCATATTCTTATTTCTAAAATAATTTTCATAAATTGTAGATTTTGTTCAAAACAAAATGCAAACAAAATTTCCTCTTACTTTTTCAGGTATTTTGCCAGGTTGACTTTAGATGTATTGGGGGTGTTGTAACCCTTGAACTTCTCCAGATTCATTTTGCTGTAGTAAGTGGACGCTGTAGGCTTTGAAATGAACTGGATGAAGATCAAATGCAAACAAACGAGTTTTTGGAAGATCAAAAGAACGTTAAAAAACGAAAACTATTTTTTGATATTTGCTTCTCACAAACTTTTAAAGCAAATGTAGATCCATCAAATTATTAAAAAAGTAAAGAATTTAATTTTTTCTTTAATTGTTAAGAATTCAATTTTGTTTTTTTGGTTTGTGACAAAAAAAATACATATGTTAAAATTAATTATGTAATATGACTCTCATTTGCATACACTACATATCTAGAGGCAACTAATATAAAAAAAATACATGCAATATATTTCTTACCTTGGAAATATTAATAATTTAAAGATATAATATTGTAAATGATTCTTAAAATTTTTTTGCGGCTCCAAGCGACCAAATTTCGGTCACAAAACCACAAATACTGTTGACTATTGATGTTTCTATCCTCCATTATCATGCTCCGGATCTCGAGCTATTTAAAGCGAAGGAAGTTTTAAAATTGTGAAGCTCCAAAGTTTTAAAATTTCTCCACTGAAATAAGCGATTTCATGAATATTTAAACTTGAAGTGTGTTTCATCATTTCACTTGAAACATGAAATGTGAAATTACTTTATCTTCATTTTTAGGGCTATTTTTATCGTTTTAAGTTTTGAAAAAAAATTGTTTAAAATTATTTTTTGACAAAATTGTTCATGGCTTTTTTTTAATTATTCACAAACTAGTAAAAAAAATAAGACGTAGCTCTAAAGCCCCGGATGTTGTTCTAACGAGTTCAGAAGCTCAGAGCTCTGGGGGAGTACAACTACTGTAGACGTTGTTGCTAGTCACGATAAGTATATGAAATCAACATTACTATGACTTATGTTTTACACAGTTTTTAACAGAAATGAAGTTGGCGGAATGAGTCAAAATAATTACCTAACTATTAGTACATCAACTTATTTCTGCATATGGCGTTGAATATTGTAGATAATTGAAAGAGTCAAATGTTTGTGCTTTTATAGATATTTCTTCAGACAATTTTTGTTTTAGGGTATGAATTGCTTATTTCATATTGGGAGTCGCGAATCCTATTGTGAAAAAAGTGTTTGACGGTCTGGCTTTTTGGTTTATAGTATTTCAATTAAATTATTACTAGTAGTTTGTTTCTTGGTGCGTACAAATTCAATAAAAATTGTCTATTGTTTATGTATGTCCCTCTCTTAGACAAAAAACAATACAATACAATATAATACAATACAATACAATACAATACAATACAATACAATACAATACAATACAATACAATACAATACAATACAATACAATACAATACAGTACAATACACTACTATACTCAATTATCTTCGTTTTGTATCTCTCATCAATACTAACGTTTTTAAACACATTTCAGTGTGTTTTGTTTTTCTGCCAAAGTAAGAATGAAACTACAGTATAATGAAACTACAGTAAACTACAGTTTTTCTGCCAAAGTAAGAATGAAACTACAGTATATATAAACTACAATATACAGCATTGGCAAGAAACCACGTTTGTTTATTACTTGACAACCCATATTCTCGTGATTGTAGGAAACACCCTCATTCATTAGCTACTTTTTCCTTGCATTGGAGTTGTGAGATCTGGAGGGTTTTTTTCAAATTCAAAGAAATATACTTTTATGTTCTAGGAAAACATTTTTCTACTTTAGACTTAGATTTATTAAATGAATTGTAATGTGGAGAAATAAAATTTTTGGACAAAAAATTGACTTGCATAACATTGCCTGCTTTTCATAAGTTAAAATTTACAAGCTGTTAACTTTAGCGTCAAACAGCAAAATTTTCATCTAACGCAACCCCAAAAGAGTTGCTAGGTAAAGCTCATGAGCCAAGAGAGCAGAACAAAAAGGTTTCACTATGGTAAACTGCTGATGGTGATCCTTTTCTGTTTGACACAACTCTCAAAGCTCCAATAAAAGCATAGCAAATAATGTGACTTAAGGTAGCTGACTTAATTTCGGCCACCTTTTTTATTTTTTAGGATAATTTTTTCTTGCTATTCTAATCAATCCAGGATCAGGATCTGGTGGAAAATTCAAACGACAGTTATTTTTGTTTTTCCACTGCAAAATTAAAAAATTTCTGTTACACTTAAACATCAGTAAAGGTTTAAACTTTTTTTACAGCGGCCGAAGTTAAGGCGCGTGCCATTAACTTTGGCCACCTAAAAAAAAACTAGCTATAACTATTGCTAAAACGTACGATAAACATTTTTAAAGGTTGCAAATTTATCCTTAGGAAATTGTTCATGGTACGTATAACTTAATTTTTTCCCGTTTGAAAACTTTTATAGCTATTAGCAAGACTTTAAATAAATATGTCAAAATCTTAAAAAACACAAGTTTTAATAACACGTGTTTTTTGTTGAATTTTTTTGGTATGAAAAAATATTTCAAAATAAAATGACTTTTGTTACAACCAGCCAACTTTAAAAAAAAACCTAGTGGAAATTTTATTTTACTCTATTGATTTTTTTATATTTTTAACCTAAAAATAACAAAAAACAAAATCCGCCTTAATTTCAGGCACCTTTTAGGTTTTAAAAAACAAAAACAGAAGCTTCAAACACAAAAAATATTACATAACCAAAAATTATCAACTTTAAGGATAAACAAGACGTTAAAAAAAGTTAAAGAGGGGTGTAACTCCACAGCCACAGAAATTTTAAAATTTTGCACTGGAATAACAAAAATAGTTATAGTTTGATTTTTAAACCAAATTTTCGGTCGATTGGACAGACCAGAAAAAACTTATTCAAAAAAATAAAAAAAAGTTGCCGAAATTAAGTCAGTTATTCTATGTATGTATCAGCTTGTTTCACAACCGACTCGTAAAGGTCTATTCATACTTATGACAAAACGTCCTTTGGACAAAGTCCAAAGGACAAACCAAAACGTCCTTTGGACAAGCCAAAACGTCCTTTGGACTTTGTCCTTTGGACAAAGTATGAACGCTACTCAGAATTTGTCCTTTGGACAAAGTCCAAAGGACAAAATCCAAAGGGAAAAGTCCAAAGGACAAGAAGTATGAATACGTTGTTCTTTGGACTTTGTCCTTTGGACTTTGCCCAAAGGACAAAGTCCAAAGGTTTTTTTTTGGGGGTGTTAAGTTTCGGAAAACCTAACTTTTCCCTTTGGACTTTGTTCTTTGGACAAAGTCCAAAGGACTTTTGTCCTTTGGACTTTGTCCAAAGGACGTTTTGTCATAAGTATGAATAGACCTTAAGAATAATTATGAAGATCTTTTTTTACAAACGAGGAATGTGGAACCCAGTTCATCACTATTAGACCATGACACTATTGTATCTGAAAGTAATCTTGAGATTATTCGATAGTCCTAAGAATAAGGTTCAACATAATGCACCTGATTTTCTAAAATCAGAATATAATATGCAAACTTTGTATTTATCAACAATAAACTAAAAGAATTTATTTAATGAATCTGTGAAACAGTAGAAAAAGCTTGGCAAGGTTTCAAGGACATTTTGTTGTTAGAAATTAATAGACATGTCCCTTGAAAAAAACGTAACTACAAATAAAAAAACAAAATATACAATATTTTATACGTATAAAAAGCTTCAAAATCAAAAGAAAAAACTTTGGCACAGGTGTAATATAGATGAAAAATCAAAATTAGATACAAAAAAATTTGTAAACTATATAAAAATAAGGTTACAGAATTTAACACTAATAAAGAGACAAAAACTCCAAACTCAGGCGGTTTAAACAATTTTTATAAATTTGTTAATAATAAAATCAAAACAAAACTAACTATTCCACTAATTAAAAGAGATTATGGGACTTTTGTGACTGAAAAAAGACTTTGAAAAATTTGAGCAGTATGGGAATTATTTTGCCTCCGTGTTTATATGACAATAATTTTTTGATGACAATAATATTTTACCAAATATTAATCCACCAAAATTATGGATTTGGATACTATGGTATTTAATACAAAAAAGTATTTAAGTCTTAAAACAGCTCCCAAATAAATTGTCTAGAACGCCCGACTATTTTCCAGGTTTCTTCTTAAGTTGCTTGGCTAAAGTCATTGCAGAACCTTTGGCAATAATTTTTAAAATGTCTTTTGATTTGGGAGGTTTGCCACTTGATTGAAAAATATCCTAATTGAGCTCATGGTTTAAAAAGGTACCAAAAGCTTAAAACAAAACTATTGTCCAATTTCACTCACATTTTTTTGTAAACTAATGGAACAGCTTGTAAAAAAAGAACTTTTTGTCTTTTTTCAATTCATTTTGTCAAGGTTTCAACATGATTATAAGACAAAAAGTTATACAATGACAAAGCTGTTGGAAACTATTAACGAGTGACACAGGCATCAAAAGAAAATTTTTTAATTGACATCATATTTTAGGATTTTGCAAAGGCTTTTGACAAACTGTCGCATCCAAAATTGTTATACAAGCTAAAAAATCGGTTTTTCTGGTAAATTTTTAAAATGGATTAAAGAATTTTTAATTGGGCGGGATATTAAAGCTGTAAATTAATGACTCAGTAATCAAATTGATTCCTGTTAAAAGCTCAGTTCCTCAGAGTTTTGTCGTAGGTCCATTTGTATTTCTAATATAAATTAATGACATTGTTGACTGTGTTAAGTGTTCACAAATTGAATTATTTGCAAATGACATTAAGTGTCATCAAAGGTGTATAATAGGATCATCTGGGACAAAGATGTGACACTCATGTTTAACAAACGCGGTCATTGGAAAGACAACCGAATGGACAGATGGGTGTCATCGTGATGGACAGGTGTCATTGTGACGGACGGGTGTCATTGTGACTGATGGGTGTCATTTTGAGGGACGGGTGTCATTGTGACGGATGGGTGTCATTGTGACAGACGGGTGTCATCATGACAGACGGGTGTCATCATGATGGACGGGTGTCATTGTGATGGACAGGTGTCATCATGATAGATGGGTGTCATCGGGACAGATGGGTGTCATTGTGATTGATGGGTGTCATTGTGACAGACGAGTGTCATTGTGACAGACGGGTGTCATTGTGACGGATGAGGTCATTGTGACAGACGGGTGTGATTGTGACGTACGAGTGTCATCGTGACGGATGGGTGTCATCGTGATAGACAGGTGTCATCATGACGAATGGGTGTCATTGTAATGGACGAGTGTCATCGTGATGGATGGGTGTCCTCGTGATGGATGGGTGTCATTGGGACAGACATGTGTCATTGTGACAGATGGGTGTCATTGTGACAGATGGGTTTCATTGTGGCAGATGGGTGTCATCGTGATGGACAGGTGTCATCATGAAGGATGGGTGTCATTGTGATGGACCGGTGTCATTGTGACGGACAGGTGTCATTTTGATGGACGGGTGTCATTGTGATGGACAGGTGTCATCATGACGGACGGGTGTCATTGTTACAAACGGGTGTCATCATGACAGACGGGTGTCATCATAACAGACAGGTGTCATCATAACGAATGAGTGTCATTGTGATGGATGGGTGTCATCATGATGGACGGTTGTCATTATAACAAATGGATGTCATCGTGACAGACGGGTTTCATTGTGACGGACGGATTGTGACAAACAGGTGTCATTGTGATAGATGGGTGTCACGATAAAGATTTCAGATTGCTGTTTTCAAAGACATTTAATCTTCCTAGCTGGCTTCCAAAAACTTAAATACGCATCGTCATGAAAATATATACATTTATTGCATAAATAAACAGTAATGACAAAAACATATAGTAGTCATAGTTTGTAAAAACTATGGTTTGGCATAATAGTGTGCTTTATTAGAGTCCTGTCAGTTATAACGACAGTAAATAACAAAATATCACAAAATAAATCATTAAACAATATTAAATTTTTCTATTATATTCCAATTTAGTTTAAAAAAATAAACACATAAAATTGTTGCTCATTAAATATTTAAATAATTTTTTTTACCATATTCTTTATAAAAATGAAGATGATTTTTTTGCTCTAGCTCGATTTGTTTAGGATTATTTTGCAGAATAAAGTTATTTTAAGGTTTTTTAAAATTACACAGAAGATTTAAGAAAAATAGAATTGTTGCTTGAGTACGTCTTTTAGGAATTTATAGTTTAAAAACAAAGCACAGTTTATATAGGATGTTTAGAACTTTTATAATAGGAATTGCGACAGCCAAGTAGAAGATTTTGAGTAGGGCAAGAGATTTTGATTTTGCCATCTCCGAGTTCAAAATTCAAACTCCTTTATAATTAAGCGTAATTCATTTTCTTAATTTTTTGACGAATTGATACAAATCTCTTTTCTAGCGGGTTTTTGCAGTATTTTTTTACTAAAAGGGGGTTTATTAAATTAGACCTTTTTAGGTTAGCTTAATTTGTGCCAAAGCGATGCACCAATAAAATATAAATTTTATTACAGTGATACATTCTTTAATATTTATTCTTGTTTTTAAGCATTTATTCTGTTTTATGTTATTTATTCAACTTTTTGTCAAGGATACAGTATTAAATTGAAAAAGTGTTTGAAAGTCAGCCAGCAAAACAAAATCTCTTTGGAAACAGTGGTTTCAAAGCATAATATCATGAAACCCATCCGTCACGATGACACTTGTTCGTCACAATGACCCCCATCCGTCACGATGACACCGGTCCGTCAAGATGACACCCGTCCATCACAATGACACCCATCCATCACAATGATACCCGTTCGTCAATATGACACCCGTCCATCACAATGACACCCATCCGTCAGAATGACACCCATCCGTCACAATGACACCCGTCTGTCACGATGACACCCGTCCGTCATGATGACACCCGTCTGTCACGATGACACCCGTCTGTCACGATGACACCCGTCCGTCACGATGACACCCGTGCGTCACGATGACACCCATCTGTCCATTGGTTGTCTTTCCCATGACCGCGTTTGTTACACACGATGTCCCCCCTTTGTCCCGGATGATCCTACTATCTACCTTTGGTGTCATCTGCATCAGATGTCACAAATTTGAATTTAATGTTGGCGGCAATTAAGTCGCAAATTTGATTTTGTTGAAGAAAAAGAAAGAAAAAATCAAATGATGATACAACAGAATCAAACTATGCATAGACTATGTACTATGAACTGTTAGTTCTGTTATCTGATTATTAGAAAAAAATCTTGTTTGATACTGGTTTTTGCCAATCTTGAGAAAGCTGTATATTTCTTGAAAATCCGTTTGGTTATACTTCAAAAGTATGCAAATTCCAATTAATTTAGGACAAAAATTTTTTGGTTTCAAATTTTATAATCGGAATTGAAAATGTTGGTTTTGATTAACTAAAAATTTTTATTTTTTTCAAACTGATGCTCCTAACTTTTAAAGATCCGTTTTTAAACGTTTTAATGATAGATCCCAAACTCGTATATTTCATGTAAAACATTTATATTGTCCCTTGCCATTTTAAATCCTATAAATAAACAATTTATATGACTTAAATTGAACCAACTTTCATTGTTTCATACTAATCCAATAAATAGCTCTATTTTTGTGTACAAAGAAATTCTCTTCCGTTAAATCGCCTTTACCCAAAGAAAAAAAATCTATTTTCCTTAATGGAAATATGTAAGCTTTGGTCATTAAAAATTACCAAATATATATATATTTGTCAGTCTATTTAACTTAATTTTTATTTAAATCAAGAAACTGCCCTCCAAGGTTAAAAAATTTATAAAATCAAGTTACAAATTCCATTTAAAATGAGGTATACATAATTTCATGAGTATTTTTCACTTTTTATTTAAAACCAATTGGTAACACGTTAAAAAATTAATTACAGAAAAAATTTTATTTCACACGGGTAACACAGTTTATTAACAATACTGCTTGTCTGAAATAGTTTTTTGCACTGCTTTTCAAAATAATTAAATTTAAAAAAAAAACCAAGGTTGGCACCAAAAGCTTAAATTTTAAATTTGGTTGAATTTTCAAAAATATTAAATGAATACTTTAAAAAATATTTTTACTTGGTGTTACAATCGGTAATATTGTTTTTTTATTTGTTGTTATCGATCTTTTCAGTTGGAACTATTTCAAACAAAAAAACCCGAATGAAAACCAAAAACTTTTTATCAAAAAGACTATAATCTCGACATCTGCCTTGTAAAAATTTGTTATGAGTATGTATATTGAAGTAAAATCTGAGGGTATGAATACCTGTTTGTTTTTATTTTATTATGATTTTATAACCAAGATGCCTATTATTTCGACAAATTTAATTTTACAATGTCTACATCAATATTATCTTTAAAAAATTCTTCCAAACGTCACTTAAAAAAGGGCGGCGCAATATGATTATTGCATTGCCTGAAAAATATAGGCAATAATTAACGCAACCGATGCTTTGCATTCGCAAATTTTCCAGATGAAAATATTTTGAAGAATTCTGAATACATATGTAAAGTAAACCATGTTTTAAAAGCTAAGTGTAAATTATAAATTTATAATTTGCTTGCGCAAGGTTATATGTTTTTAATGTTTTTTTAATTAATTAAATTTTCTAAAGTTATTTTCAATGTTTAAGTTTTTTGTTTTAATACTTAAAAAGCGGGTAGCAATTGCTACATATGTACCCATTTAAAACGAAACCATACCATTTAAGGATATAATGTTTTTACTCTTGTATCTCTTGAGATTTTGATAGTATATAGAATTGGGCGGTTCATGCCTTGTTTCTCCCGCCTTTGCTTTAGACGGAAATTAAAGATGGAGGAAATGCGGTTTTTACGCCTCACAGCTTCATTACACGTATTGGCTGACGACAAAAAAATTACATGTGCTAATCCTGTTATGGAGGCATCTGGGGTCTCCGTTAAGCCAATAATAATTTTTTTAAGTCTAATATTCTAATAAAACCAGACCCAGTTTTGTCTAATTCAATTTTATTCTAATAGCATTAAAATCTTTTTTTTAACGATTTTTCTGAAATTTAAAAATTAATGGTAAAAGATTTAAGATTTTAGAATATCTGTTACTAAAGTGTTTTAAAAAATAATTTTTTTAGCAATTTTAAAATAATATTATAGCACTGGCTACAAAATTTGAGTTTTTAACGGCTTATACGAGTATTATAGTATTATCAGAGAGTAAATTTGTGCGAAATATATCAGTGCTAAGTTTAAACAAACTCTTGATTATCAACGAAAAGTCTAAAAAAAATATGGTTTATCTAAAATTCAATCAATACAAAAAGTAGTTACTACTAAATGTTCTTGTTTAAAGCAAACTTTTTATCAATTTTAAGCATGAGTAGCATAGGTTTTATCTGTGTTTCATTTAAAGAAGATTTTAAAAGTTCCTTGAATGTTATAATCAAAACAAATGCAATAAAAACGGAGTCTTTTAGGGTTTTTTGTTACTACAATTTATAATGAAATTAATTAACAATGCTAATTTTTTGCATGAAAAATAATGAATTTTAAAATAAAATAAAAACAATAAATTATAAGACTTAATTTATTCTATTTAGAAAAAATTTTAAACGCAACGAAACGCTGCTTTTTATTAGGTTCAAACGTAGAATTGATTTTTCCCAATTCATTTTTTTTTTGAAAACGCCACCCCATCATTTGTAATTACAATATGAATTAAGCATGTCGAAAGGGCAAAATTTAAAAAAAATAATTAAACCACAACGTTTTTGTACTGATAAAACACAAGTCTTGATTAGGTCAAACTATAATAAAACAACAAAATATAAAACCGTCAAATAGGCGATATGTAATTAAACAACGCAATATTTTTCGTTTACCCTGATTTGAAAACACAACCGAAATAATTCGCTTATATAAACTTCTGTAGCAATATACTTGTGTTTTTCAGTACTAATAGAAAAACACACCTTTTCAAAAGCAAAAACACAAATATTTTCAAAAGCACAAATATTCTTAAACGATCTGCAAGCAGTAGTTGTTTTCGCATAATTAACAATAAAAAATACAAATTAAAGAAATAGTGTCCTAAACAGAAAAATAAAACAAAACGTATTATAAACTTTCTATTTTTTAAAGCATTTACTTGTTCCTTTTTTCTCTTTGCATAAAATTAATTTGGTGTATTTTATTTTAATTATTTTTTTCGCTTTAAAAGTTCTAGTTTTTAATACACTACGAAATACAGGCATTTCCAGGAATTTTCTGTAGTTAGGTTTCAATTTTTTACAGTTAAGGTTTATTTGTTTTACGATTAAAAAATTTCTTTCTTTCTTTTTTATTTTTTTGTTTTATTTTAAATGTTTAAGTGCATATTTTCTGTATTATTTTATGTCATTTCTTTCAAAATTTTGTGCAATTATTTATACATTAGTGATATAATCGCTTAAAAAAAGCTTTATGTAGTTGTATATTGCCTAAACGTTGTTATAATATTGAGAAATAAAATGTTTATCGACTGTAGTCTTATTCATTGTAATACGGGTGCAAAAATATGTATACGGACCTAAAGAACGCGTCTAAATTTCTTGAACAGGTCCCAATTTCTTGTCAACTAAATTTTTTATGCCTCCTGGTTTTGAATGCTTGCATATTCATATTTCTAATATTCATACGCTTGGATTAATTTCCACAAAAAAATTTCAAAAGAACAACATATTAAAAAAAACGCGGTAAAAAACCCAAATTTACAGTGTTTAATTTTGGTTTAAATACCAAAAAATCGTCAAAATCCAAAAAAAACTAGAAAAAATCATGAAAAAACTGTTGGTATTCTTTGAAAGTGCAGCCCCCTAAATGTGGTTGAGAACCCAAGTTATGTTGTTTTTTTACTAACTTTTCTGTGATGATTTTAATACACACCACCCATTTTTTTATACGCAAGCTTAGTAGCAATTAATGTTCAAAAACGGACGTTTAAATTTAAGTTTTCGAAATGTTTTAATTGTTTCCAAGCGAATTATTAATGTAAATTTTGATTATTAACAATAACAGTTTAGTTATGTATTTTTTAAATTTTTATTGCAATATCTCGGTGAATCGTTAACAAATCAGAAAAAATAAAACATTTTCGGAAAGCTAAGAACACGGGTAATTTTTTAAAATCGTTTCACCCGTGAAAAACGACTAAAGGCAAACTAAACGTGGCTGGTTTAATTCTTAAAAAAATATTAATATGGAAACCATGAACTATTAAATCAAGTCAAATCAATTTAGCGTCACTTTTTAGCCAATCAACCAATTTTAATTAGGCATTTAAGATATTTTATAAATCTTAATCGATATAATTGATGCTAGATTGCTTTGACCCGATTGGTTACTTCATATTTTTCCCCAAACAAATAAACCAATCACGTTTGGTTTCTTTTTAATCACACCGTTCATTTAGAGGACAAGAAATGTCGCTTTAAATACAAATCTGCAAAATCTATGTAAAATATGATTCTTAAGGCGTAATGCTTTTTTAAACGTTCAAAAAACCAACAGATATTTTGATATTTTATTCTTATAATAAAAAAGTCAAACTTGCATTTTCTGTTTTTAAAGCCAACAAAAACATTTTTATGTGTTTATCTAAAATTTAAAAAAAAACTACGATATCTATAAACACGAAGAATCTAAAGGCCTTCTGGGATATTTTGACTTATTTCCAATTAATCTCATACCTAATTCAGTAATATGAAATTTTTGGAATTTTTTTAGATTTAATTTCCAAATATTTTAATGCTGAATACTAAACTTTTAAAGATTAAATTTCCAAATAAATAGACGGATAAAAATTCAATATCACCTATATTTTTAGGCTTATCGTTACGATCTTTTACTCTTTCTGCTAAGTTTATTTTATTTTCGTAATATCTCAATATTTCTTGAATGATATACAGCATTTATTTATAACCGTTTTTAGCAGGGAATATTAGGTTTTAAGTGCCAAATAAAAACCTTTAAGGCCGGAAGAATTATTTTTAATTCCTATAAATATTCTCGAACACAGTTATTAAAACCCATTAACTGGTGTTTTGCTATATAAAGGAATACGTCGTAAAGCTCAATAATGCCTTATAAACTATAAATACTGGACTAAATGTTTTTTTTTAAAATAAGGTTAATAACCAATGTGCGCTTTTTTAATTTAAATTTTCCGGTCTAAATATCTACTTTTTTGTCTACGGTGAATCATCCCTTTTTGCTCTATTTCTAAGGTATTTTTTAATACAAAGGTTTAATTCATAGGTTTTTTTAATTTTTAATAGCATTTTACGGTACGCGGTGAAATCAAAAACATATATAAAACAAAAAAATATGTGACTGCGTATATTGTTCAGCACTGTCCTAACTGGGTTACACTCTAAGCGAGGCAGGGCATTTCCATGCTTTAATTAGGAACGTTTTTTAAAAAAGTCAATTTACTTAGAACGTTTAATACATTGTAGTTCTTATTAAGACGCGTCCTTATAAGGGCACTAATAACGCCCCTTAAAAAATTGATTTAAAAAAAACTTCTGTTATAATTTTTGTAAAAATCTTGACTAATTTAATTTTAATTAGAAAAAATCTAGCGAATATAATTAAACGAAGAGATTTTCATTTATTCATTTTAACAAAACTGTTAATTTATTAAATAATTTTAAATAAAGTGATTTATGAAGCAATTTTTTTCGGACGACCTTAATTAAGGCGTGACCGAATTGAAACCTTATGTGTATAATTAGGGCGCACATTAGTTAAGGCGCGCCTCTAATGGAGCGCGTCATAAAATGAACTTTTAATTAGATAAGCATAAGCACAGAAACGTACTATATTAATATATAGTTTATTGCAATAATTTTTTTTGTTGTGTTAAAAAAGCGAAATTAACAACTTAAAACCTGCTTTTAATTTATTTTGTTATGTAATTTTAAATTACGTTAAAATTCAAAAATTAATATAAAATAGAAAAAATTAGAAATACCCAGGCAGTTTACTCACGTATACTTTATTGTTAAAATGCGACCTTTCACAGTTTTACTAACATCTGGGTATATAAGATACTTCACGTGTTTTTTAGAAAGTAATTAATTGCTTAATAAAAAAGCCATTACTTAACATTACAATAAAAGTCTACGAGCCTGTTTTCTTGAATACCTTCGCAGTTTATCTCGTTTAGCTCTTTTAATTGTCAATTTTTTTCAATTTTTATTATGATTTCCCTAAAACACATTGTATGTTTTCAGTTTAAAAAATCTAATAAAATTTCTAAATATATCTAAAACTAGCTTGCACAAAAATGAGACTGTTGTTCTAAAAAAATTCAAAACTATCTTTTAAATTAAAACACCAATTTATAAAATTATAATAGCAGTGAATAGGTATAAGTTACAATGTATTGTATACATACGCACTAACATAAATTTCGCACATTTTTGTGTTCCCAAAAATTATTTTTTTGTTTAAGAAACATGCGTACTTACATAAAACATTTTCAGCAACATATATTTTTTGTAAAACATTTATAGATAAAAACAGTGTAATATATTCATTTAAAAAATAAATATTAGATCGCAGATTGTACATTATGAAATGGCTTCAGTGGAAATGGAAAGTTCGTCCTGCCATAAAAAAACTTCAAAGGTAATTTTTATGTCGTATATATTAATTTCATTTGTTTGTCTAGGTTTAATTTGCTTCAAAAAATCAGAAAAAAGGCTTGTAATTTTTAGCATGCGTTTTTATTAGAGTTATATGGTAATATATTTGCAAAATGAAACAATTCCAATTAATTTAAATTTGTACTGATTTTTTTATAGTTTTAAGCAGAGAACTTGGAGTTGCTGAATCTTTAATGAACATATTATGTACATTAAAAGTTGTAGAAATTAATAAAAAACACGCAAAATTATAATTCTGTAAAAATGGTTGATAAACTATGTGAGCGACATGTATTTGTAAGCAAAGAAAATTTATTTTGAAAAATAAAGCTGTCTTCACATAAAATATATAACCGTGTTTTTACCAGAATTAGACTATATTGGTTATTTCGATTTTACTTTTACATTCGGGTTAGTTTGTCTGTGCAGGTCTTCTGGCCGATTGGAGCAAAAATTTGCAAAAGCCTATTCGTCTTGTTGAATTCATAGATCGAAAAATGCATGTTATTATTTAATACCGAAATTGTGTGACGACCCATAACTGGAGGCGAAATAAGACAACGATTTTTTTGGAGACTGAGAAAATTACTTGTACCGGGCAATATGCGAACCCGGGTCTCCTTTCTTCGAATTCCAAGCCTGTTCTTTTCAGTCCGGCGTGCTACCACTGCACCATACGGGATGTTTGTTATTTCATTACAGAGTTTCTTATTTACTCGCCAGTAGTTTGTTTGTTATTTGTGTTTTTTGTACAGAGTCTCTTATACTCGCCAGCATAGGTAAGCAGCCTCCCGGATTTTTTCGTGGGGTATACTCGACCCCCGAAATTTGGAAGGGAGTGTTTTAAAAATTTTTTTTGGTGTAAACCTCAAATACACCATTTTTAGCGTTTTTAATACTGGAACTCCCTAAATTTTGGTGGGAAGGTGTTCGGGGTATCCCCAAATTTTAGGGGGTGTCGGCAGTAATCGGGATTTTTTTTGGGGGGAATAACCCTTCCCCCCAACCACCCCCTGATCCACCCATGCTTGCCAGTAGTTGTGAGTCATCACTTTATGAAAGGGCGTTCCACGTT
>JASAMX010025205.1:0-13787 GCA_030248175.1 Microlaimidae sp. YZB2_3
AATTTCAGTAACACCTCCTCATGTTTGTTTTCACACAATCGGATAGCAAATAGATAAAAAAATAATAAAAAATAATGTGAAGTTAAAAAAATTTCGCAGCGCTGATGGTTTAGAAACACGACGCCACATAAAATAAAGTTAAAGGGTGAAAATACACGAATAGGAAAGAATTCGTCCAGCATTTCAATTTAACAGATACTGAAGCTGGAAATTACACGTTCAGGTCATTTTGACCTTTTTTTGCTAAAAAGCTAAAAATTACAAATTGTTAAAACTAGGTTTATTTGGTTTCCTTTTTTTTACAAACCGAAGACAAAAATAGCCGTTTTTAACGACAAATCATCAGGGTTTTACATAGTCGTGTTAATTTTAAGTTTTGAGCGAGGCTTTAAAAATAATTTAGAACGTATTTTAAGGAATCTTAAGCTTTTATTAAGAGACGAAGAACCAAAGATCCCCTTCTTTTAAACGGCTTGAACACCTAATGCATTATAGTAGCATGAATAGTTTTAAATTTTCTTTAAAGGTCATTTTGTTTAATCTGCTGCACTAGTTTTTCTTGACAATGCTTTAATCAAATTTGCTTTTAATGGTATACTGCTCTTTTACAAACAAACCTATGTAATCCAGTTCGGCGTCTCCCCAAAAGAGATGTTCTGTAGCAGTGTCAAGAGCCAAGGCGTTGGGCCATTTAATTGACGCTGTCATGATAATCTTGATATTGGTCCCATCCATAGACATCCGACCCACGTGAGCTTCCTGGCCCCAGTCAGACCAGAACAACAATCTAAACATTTACACCTTTTCTCAATAATAATCAGGTCGTTTATTAGTGTAGTAAAACACTTGAAGTTTACCGTTAAAAAAAACAAAAACAAAAAAATACGCTAGTTTGAGTTTATTGAAGTGACATCATAACCTACTTTGTTTAAATGTGGCGCGTATGTTTATTATTGAAATAATATAATGAAAAATGACCAGTATAAGCTTTATTTCATACCGTTTTAAAGAATCGACTACTATAGCTCTGGGTGAATTTAATGGTTTTCCTTGAAACAGTACTGCTTTGTACAATCCGTCCAATTTGGAAACTTCGATTGAGTTTTTAACTTTATCAGACCAGTAAAGATTTCTCCCAATCCAGTCAACTGCTATACCGTCAACTTGTTTAGCGGATATCAAAAGTGACTAAAATTAGATAAACTATAAATCTTTTAATTTTAAAATTTATTTTAGTTTTAACTTATTTGAAATAATTTTTCAGCATAAATATGAAGATAATACCAATTTAATAAACACAATTAATTTAAATGTGATTTACATTTATTAACAAAAAATTATGATTAGAAATTTCAAAATAACAGTAAAAATATTATCTTTTTAAATTTATCACAGTAAAAATGTGCCGACTTACTTTATAATTGGTCCCATTTAAAAAAACGCTACCAAAAGTAGTTCCACTTTTGGTGACGTCAGTCCAGAAGACAGTTTGTGTCAACCAATCAAAATCCACAGCCACTGGATTTGATAAATTACTTAAAATTGTTCTGTTGAATTTTCCTTGAAGTGAATATAGCTCAATTGACCTTTTGATTGCCACAAGCAAAAAGGGTTGTTCTGAAAAAAGTGTTTGATAAAAAAACTAAACATATATTTTTGAAATATTTGAAAATAAACACAAAAATTAAATACAATCCTCTAACAATATTTTTAATTATTAAAAATAAAAAAATATTCAAAATAAATTTTCAGACATAAATTTTTAAACATTACGAAAATTTACTAATTATAGTTTTTGGAAATTAACATAACTTTTTTTAGATTATTATTTTCAAGGTTTTAAATTATTATTTTCCACTTTTTTTTATTCTTGTTGTTTTTTTTAATTTCTAGATATTTTTGACAACTTTACTAATCATTCTTAATCAAACTTAAAACGCCGTGCAAACAGATCAACACAGTTCCAGCACAACCCAACAACACGAAAAGCTCAATAGAAAAATACCTGGTGTATTGTGCTTACAGACACCATTATCCTGCAGCACATAGCCACTTGCACAATCGCAGCGGTAAGATCCTACGGTGTTGGAACAGAATTGGGAACAAGGGTATGTTTCTTCGCACTCGTTAATATCTAAAAAACAACTCTTCCTTATAAACTAAAAAAATCATTAATAATTAACCTTAAAACACTTAATCATGCAAAGGCAAGTAAGTGGGCCCGAAGTAGAATCGAGGTTGGACCTGGGTTAAGGGGGAGGAAGGAACGGGTGGGGTAGTTTAAATGCAATGAACTTATTTTTGCTACAAAGATTTTCGATTTTGAAAAAAAAAACTAAAAAAAAAACGTAACTTATGTAAAAAAAAACCATTTTAATTCTATTATTAGATTATTTATTATTAAATACAATGATTTAGACCTCAAAAAAGATAAAAAACGTTTAGATTTTATTTAAAGGTGGGGTGCAAAGTTAAACGTTTTGTCTTCGATTTTGATATTTTTTAAAACCTTACCCCTGCCCCCAATAGCCTACAAAAATTTTTTCAACAAAATATCACCAGTGGTTCGACCCCCAAAAATGGCGTTTTTCGACTATTCTGTACGTGAAAGATTGCTCAATGGGTATAACAATTTACGTTGAAAATTATACACTCAAAGAAAGCGGCTATTTTTTACTTTAATTCGATACCTTGATCGGCAAGATTGATGCAGTATTTGTTTGTTTTTTTTAGATAGTCCAGATATTGCGTTTCTTGCACAAAAAACCCTCGATTTTTTCGCTAAAAACACGAAGTGACGGAAACAAAGGTTGGACAATCTTCACAAAATCACTGCCGTCGTTTGGTGCTTTTAACGAAAAAATTGCAGGTTTTTTGTACGGGAAACGCAATATTTCGGCAAATATTGCACCAATCTTAACGATCAAGGTATCAACTTAAAGTAGAAAGTAACCGCTTTTTGAGTGCATAATTTGTAACGTAAATCGTTATACCCATTGAGTAATCTGTCACGTACAGAATTGTCGAAAAACGCCATTTTTGGGGGGTCATAACTCCTAAACCACTGAAGATTATTTTGTTGAAAAAAATTTGTGGGCTATTGGGCGCAGGAGTAATGTTTTCACAAAAAATTATCAAAATCGAAAACAAAAAGTTTGACTCCGCACCGCTCCTTTAAAAGACATTTTTTGATTTTTCTTGGCTTTCGTCTCTTTCAGAATTTGGGTTTAACCTTCCTTTATCCCCATTCGTACTTGTGTACGCACTTAACTTAAAAACGTGTTAATGACAAAAAATAGGTTTCGAAGTAAATGAAGATACTCGGTCGGTGCTAGTGGGCATTGATCATGTATTTATACTATAATGAATAATTAAGCAAGAAATAAATCTTTATTTTATACAAAACTAAGTAAAAACCAATTTAAAAAATAAACAACTTACACCTTTTTTTAAATTTTACTTAGTTATGTACCATAAAAATTTAGTTTTTGAAAAAAAAAATTACAAGCATTGAAATGTAGAATTGTATCAATCGTACTAAAATAGTTTATTTAGACTTCAAATAAAACTATAAAAAACATAATTACCAACACAACGATAATTATCTTCAGCCAGTTCATATCCCGGAAAACAAGAACATTCATATCCAACCTGAACATCAAAACATGTAAAATAAACACAATTTTTTGAAAAAATATAAAAAAAACTTTATAGTCGTATAAAGATGATGCATAGCTACTATCTCAATCTGTAGAACGATGTGCAATATAACAGAGCCATTCATAAACATGACATTTTTCAGTTAAACAATACAATGTTAAAACAATACAATGTAATATGTAAAACATAAACAATACAATGTTGTCGAATATGTAAAACGTAGAAGAATGTGTTTAGAAATTATACAAAATTAGGTTTTCAGTGAAATTAGTAGCTCAGTTTTGACTTTTGAAAAAATGTATGATTATTCAGAGACGTTTAGTATGCACAAAGTTAAGAGACCGCACTTTTATTTCGATTTATTCAATCTCATTATGTGAAATTGGAAGTTAAGGTGTTTTCAGGCAAAATAATAATATAATCACAAATTGGAAAATCCATTTTGTGTAAAAAGAAAATTAATTGTTTTTTTTTGCTTTTCCCCCTTTTTGACTATTATCCTGTTATACAAAAATTTCTCGTCTGTACTCTTTCCCGGTTTGCTAAATTTACTAAACAATTGCATTAAAACTAATAATATCACTGTATTAAATTGCAATAACGTCCGGGTATTAGCAAACAAGGCGAGAAGCGTACCAAGTGGTCCTGACCCAGTTTGAATGAAAACCGGTCGGCTGCAAACATTATCATCAAACTACGTTACTTTTTACAAATTGGTCATTTTTAGCTAAAAAATGAATCAGCGTACTTGTAAATTTTTGCAGCGGTGGTCGCAGTTGTTGATTTGTGGGAGGATGCACTCGTCTATGCCGCAGAGGTGTTCGTCCCAATGGTCCCCGCAATCGTCTTTTCCGTCGCAAAGGACTTCTTCCATCACGCAGACATCGCTGTTCCCGCACTTCCTCTCGCCCGACTGGCACACAAGACCGTCTGTAACAACCACTATCAACTTTAGAACTCAATCATAATAAATTGCGACGGTCAGTGCTTCAATTATGATCAGTGCTTTATGGGCTTTCAATTTAGCGAAAAATATACGGCGAACATGGGCGTTGATAAGATTTTCGAACAAAGGAAAGGGTTGGAAATTGCACTCCTGAACAAAATTTCAGAAAAAAGCGGTTTAATGGGGTCCAAATTTTAAACATTATAAGAGAAGTGAAAAAATTTCCGCCCTTTGAACGGAGTTTTTATTAAATTATTATGCAAATTTTTTTCAAGGTTTTTTTGTAAGTTTTGATAAAAATAGGTCTAAATAAACAAAAACGAAATTTTGTCGAGACACAATATAATACCTTAAAACTTTCGATTTCCCAAAAGGCTTTATATTGCCAGGTTACAGTGAGCGAGGGCTTAGCGGAACAAAGCCAGAGAAAATTATTTAAAAAACTGTATTGAGGTATATACTAACACTATTTTGCCATTAAAGGTTATTACAAAATTAAAAGAACTCTCAAAAAGTTTAAAATCACTTTAAACCTGAAAATTTTTGGTTTTTTTTATTGTAATAAGAAAGAAACGATCGAGCGCTGTGCAGGCTTAAACACATTACCTGTCTCTCTCCCCCAAATGCTTACCCTTGCCGGCTTAAAGGCGGATGGATCTAGACCCCTTAAAGCTACGTCCATACTGTTGACTTACTCTTACAATATGTCTAAACACTATGTAATTCATCAGTAATTAAAATGTGAAATTTTTAATTTTACCACTGCACAACAGGTCCGTTTCATCAGATTTGTCTTCGCAATCATCAAAACCATTGCAAACCCAGGATTTCGGTATGCAAAAGGCTCGTGTGTCTTTGCTGCTTTCGCATTGAAACTCGTCTTCTTTGCAGCCGAGATTCGCTACAAAATACTACTAAATAATTTTTTAATAAAAAATGTTTGTTTAATTATACAATTTTGTATTTCTTCAAGTGTAGACTAACAAATTTTTTTTATAATTAAAAAAAATAAAATTACTGCAATTTGCAGGCTCATCCGAACTGTCCACACAATCTATGTGTCCGTTGCAGTAGGCATCTTTAGGTATACATTGACCATCCAAGCACTGAAACTCCATCTGATCACACAGTTCCATTTCGCGCAGGTCTGTGACTTAAAAAGTAAAAAAAAATACTACTACTACAAGTTAGTATGTCATAACAGGAAATCTGGAGAGTTTAAAAAGAGTTTATTACCTTTCAAACATAAAAAAAATAAAAATTTTCTTAGATTTTAACACAAATCTATGAGTGAATTTTTTTAAAGCATAAAAACTGGAAAAGTAAGTTAAATACAACGTACTACTTTGACAGGTGCGGTCTGTTTCATCAGAGCCGTCTTTACAGTCAGTATGTCCGTCGCACAGCCATCCCTTGTCCACGCACTCGTGACTTCCGCATCTGAATTGATCGTCTTCGCATTCTCTCTTTTCTATAAATTAGATTCTTTTTTACACCTCAAATTGTTGACTATTGCTGCCAATAGATTTTGCGCTTTAGAATTAACAAAACTACCAAAAAAGTAAGTGTTTTGTGCTACTGATATTGCTATTGAAAACTTTCTAAAACTAAGCCAGTGAACAATTAAAATAAATGCGATCCAATAATTAAAAGGAGCTATTTTAACTCAGAAAGCGCTTATTCTTATGCAAAAAAACAAAACTCATAAAATTTTCATTTGACGTTATTTAAGTAAGGTTTATAATTACCACAGTTGTCCTCGTCGCTTTTATCGCTGCAATCAAAGATTCCATCGCACTGTTTATATGACCTGATGCAAACGCCATCCATGCATTTGAAATCTCCTGCAGCGCATGGTACAGCTAAACGGTTAAAAAAAATTAAAATCAAAAGAATAGTTTGATTAAAAAGAGATTTTACAACAACGATCGGTATTTTACAGATCGAAAAATGTATTTAATTAGTTTAAACGCTATAAAGATATTAAACACGGAGTTAATAATATTCGACTTTATTAAGGTGCAATTTACGCAATAGTTTCCACCAAAAATATATAATATACCGAAAAATGTGCAACTCCTATATAAAAAAAGTACAGAAAAGGTGGCCTTTTTAATGAGCCTCTCCATTTAAATGACACTCTCCACTATAATGGCATAGTAGCCATTTTAATTCGGCGAGTTAAAATGAAGAGGAAGCTATTATAATAGCCATTTATTGACTTAATTTCACTTCACTCATAAGTCTAATACTGTCCGGGCCGCACGAGTTTCTGCGTGTTGGACAGTATTAAACCAACACGGGGAAACTCGTGCGGCCCGGACAGTATTAGACTTGTGAGTATATATGAAGTGAAAGTAAGTCAATAAATGGCTATTATAATAGCTTCCTCTCCATTTTAACTCGCCGAATTAAAATGGCTACTATGCCATTATAGTGGAGAGTGTCATTTAAATGGAGAGGCTCATTATAAAGGCCACCTTTTCTGTACTTTTTTTATATAGGAGTTGCACATTTTTCGGTATATTATATATTTTTGGTTTCCACTAGTGCCGGAATTCACGAAGCGGGGTTATCCATGGATTAACTCGGTGTTATAAAGCCCGGCTAAACGCCCTGATTAACTACGGTGTATTCTGGGAATCTCTTGGGATTAACTAACACCAAGTTAACCCCGGAATACACCGTAGTTAATCAGGGGGATAAGCCGGGATTTACTTACCCCGAGTTAATGCATGGATAACCCCGCTTCGTGAATTCCGGCTTGGTGAACAAAACTTAAAGAATTCTTTTTTTTTAACTTTCAAATCGGTATAAATTTTTTTAAAACATAAGGTTTTTTCCTAGAATGCATTTTTTTTAAAAGTACTCATTTAAGTTAAAAGGTTTATTTTATTGCATTTTGGAGCTTTTATAGCCAATCACACTAATCGTAAACTTAATTTGAGTAAGAGGTAGCTTTAGAAGTCTTTTTGGACATTTTTTTGTTTAATTTTTTAACATTGAGGGGGTTTATCCATTTTCTGCACTTCGGAGAAACGGAATGAACGCATACGTTCATAATTTTGGTTAACCTTCCACCTTTTTCCTCTCTGTCCCGTTCCCATGTGTTTTGGAGATTTTGGGGTTCAAAACCTTCTCAGAACTTTGGAGTTATTCCCCGACAATTAACAACTATTTGTGAGCGAATACGACAGTTATAGAAAGATCAAAAAAACATGGGCATAAATTGTTATAGTGTTTTGTTTCCATTGCTGCATAAAAATCAGGAAGATAAAATACAAATTATTATTTTATTTTCTAACAGAGACCACAAAATTTTTTTTTATAGTTACCTTGACAGTTTTTCTCATCAGAGCTGTCAGAACAATCTGATTCTCCATCACAACGCCAATGACCCGGAATGCACCCTCCATCATAAGAGCAGCTAAAGCAAAACGATTTTTATCTTAGAAAAAACCTCCAAAAATAAAAAAATGTACAAGATTATATAGTGTTCTAAAAAATTACTTTTTCAAGATTCAAGATTCAAGATTTTATTTTCTAGTAATACATTAAGAAAAACACAAACACAAATGTGATTGCAACCCAGTTGAGTTACAAAAACAAGAAGAAAAACACACAAAGTTGCAAGAAGACCTGGCTGATTTTGACTTACTAGAAAAAAATGACTAAAGGCTTTAGAAAATAAAGCTCTTTATTTAGTCATTATAATTTCCATGAGTTAATTCATCAAAGATTTTTTAAATTGGTATAGAGTTTTGGAACTAACTTGATCTTCATTTAGATAATTCCATTTACTTATAACTCTACTAAAAAAACTGTATTTTCTACAATTGACTCTTGAGTGCTGTTTTTTGAGTTTTTTTGAATGTCCTCTGGTTAAATTTGGGTTAAGAACAAAATATTTCTCAGGGTTTAAATTTACCAGTTGATTTAAGATTTTATATGTTTCAAACATATCCATCTTTTCTCTTCTTTTCTCTAAAGTTTCCAGATTAAGTGTACTTAGTCTATTTATGTATCCAGTATCTTTAAGTTACAAGATTTAAAAACTCGTTTGGTAAAATAGCGTTGGACTTTTTCTATAATATATTTATCTTTAGTCATATATGGGTTCCAAACAACACTTGCGTACTCAACAGTAGGACGCACAAAACTTTTATAAGCAATAAGATAGTTTTTAATGGATTGGGATTTGAAACATCTAAAAATTAAGTTAACTGTTTTTAAAGCTTTGCTAGCTATTTTTTACAGTGTGTTGAAAACTTTAAGTCACTAGTGATGAACACACCTAAGTCTTTTACCATATTAGTTTTAGGTAGCTTCTTATTATTTAAGTAATAATCCGTTTTGTGCACATTTTCCCAAATATTTAAATGTAGTACTTCACATTTATTTTCAGATAGATTGAGCTGCCAATCTTGGGCCCATTGGGCAATTCTATTTAGATCATCTTGTAATTTAATTTGATTATCATTTGAGTCTGAAAAACTAGTGTAAACCTTTGCATCATCTGCAAAAAGTCTAATTTCTGAATTTTGGACACAATTGACAATATCATTTACATAAACAAGAAAGAGAAACGGTCCCAAAACTGAACCCTGTGGTACTGAACTTGTAACTGGGTATGAAGGGGAAAAAGTATTGTTTATTACTATTTTCATTTCTCTATTAGTTAAAAAAGCTTCTATCCATTTTAGAAGCTTACCAGAAATACCATATTTATTTAATTTAAACAAAAGCTTTTGATGCGATACAGTATCAAAAGCTTTTTACTTAAAGAAATACTTTTTACTTTTTACTTAAAGAAATAAAAGTAACAAATTTTGGATTACTTTTACTCGACATTTGAAATTTCAATTACTTTTACTTTTACTCTTACTCGACTTTTGAAATTTCAAACACTTTTACCCTTACTCGGATTTTCCTCTGCAAATACTTAAAATAATTTAAGTAAAATTTAAGTAATTTCAAGTAGTAGATTCCATATGGGCTTGTTGTAAAGTAAATGGCAAGAGAAAATTTTTTAAGGCACTAACACGCTAAAACCGTTTATTTTGACTAAAAACTTATTAAAATGATAATTTATACATAAAATTAGCAGAAAAATTTTGGAACGGAGCTCTGGAGCTCCAAAAACTGGTGTTTTGCTCCGTTCCAAAATTACTTTTATTATACTTTTACTCTTACTTTTACTTTAAAAAATAGGTCTTACTTTTACTTTACTTAAATAAAAAATCCCAAATTACTTTTACTCTTACTTTACTTAAATTAAAATTTTTCAAATTACTTTTACTTTTACTTAAAATAATCCAAAATCAATACTTTTTACAACACTAATTATAAATACTAATGAATTCATCAATTTGCGATAAGATATAAATCAATATCACAAGATTTTACTCATTAGTATTATAGAAACTCAGGGATCTGCGTAGTTTGCTTTTAATTATAGATACAAAAATTCAATGAAGTTTTGGAGTTTTCGGAACGTCCGCCATGCAGATGCAACAAAAAAGACTTGTTTGTGTGAAGGTTTATTGAAAATATATGATTGAATTGTAATGTCATGACCTCGAAATAATATAGGATGATGGGATAAAATAAAATATGCTTTTACGTAAAAGAAGCTTCCGTGCACTGTCTGCGAGGGATCAATCCGGGAGGACATCTCTCCTCATCTGAATTGTCCCAGCAGTCGTTCTTCCCGTCGCATATCCAGGAGGGCACTATGCATTGAGTCGTCCGTCTGCAGTTCATCATAGCCTCCCCTTTCACTGGCGCCTCAGCAGAGCAATTACGATGATCTGCAATATTTTTTAATAAAAACAATTTCAAATAATTTATTATAATATTCAACCCAACCCTTTCTTAAACTTCTTCTTCGCATGCGCGAGATTTCTTATGTATGTAAAGTTTATGAGCCGTGCCTGGCGTGTATAATGAAAGCTCTTTACCGCATCCTATTTCATCGGAGTGATCTTCGCAGTGGGAGGCGTAGTCGCAGCGCTGGTTGTAGGGGATGCAGCGTCCGTTGTTGCACTTCCACTCCTCAGCCGTGCAGTTGCAGTCCGTCCTCTCGTCGCTGTAATCCGTGCAATCGTTAACTCCGTCACAGCGCTTTCGCTCAGGGATGCACGTACCACTTCCGCAAGTGAAATAATGCTCTCTGCACGTTCTTTCAGCTTAAAATTAAATGGAAATTTTTATACTCCCAAAAAAGTAATGTCAAGTTTTAAAATTATTAATTCATTCGATGCACTTTTTTTAAAAACCAAATTTCTAAATATATAACATAACAACAAATAATATCCAAAAAAAAACCATGTAACAATTTTTTTTGGATTTTTTAGAAAAGCTTTTAGTTACCCTTAATTTAAAAACTATTATAATGTCGTACACAAAACTACGAGCACTGACTACAAATTTTAGAAAAACAAAAAAAAAATAGCAAAACTATAAATTTTAGAACGAATCAGTGACATATTTTTCTTTCAACCAAAGAACTTACCACACATTTTAGGATCTTCGTCAGAATGATCAGGGCATTCTGAAAATCCATCGCAGGTAACTTCATAATCAATACATCGTCCAGTCAAGTTGCACTGAAATTTATCTGGACCACAAACGCTGTATGTATCTAAAAATAATAAATCTACCAAGACATAAACATCTAAGGGTAGCTTTATTAACTTTTTCTCTCCCACTTTGGGAATGCAGCGCAGCAGAAGTATTAAAGCAGTGGTAAAGAAATAGTTTAAATAAAGGTTTTGGAGTAGCAATTGCACAGCTGCATGCAAAAAACCCACCCTAACACGGATGAGAAAGAGTCAGAATTAAAGTTATTTTGTTCATGAAGTTATTATTTGAAATAAGTTCAAGTATTTTTATTTTGTTGCGAAATTATTTACGTCATCTCGGTACAAATTTATTTTTACTGTTTTAAAAATCACTGTTATCTGTCCAACAACAAGGAATTTAAATTTTGTTATATACTAATCTTACCTGTGCAAGATCGTCCGTTGGGATCCAGTTCACGGCCTGGACGGCATCGACATTTGGGTATTCCCTCGGCACTTGGTACGCAAATATCCTCGCACATTATTTGCCCTTTAGAACAAGCGTCAACACCGCCTGAGATTAAAATTACATTTTTAAACAATTTACAATATAATACTGTTTCGTTTAGCTTCTTCTACAGAATTTAACGTAAGCACCCTATTCGAATAAAATAAGTGTTTTAATTTTTATTATTATTTAAGTTATTTATGCAATGTTCAGACCTGTGCGCGGTCTGGAAATGCCCACTTCGTTTTATTGGAGGATTTGCCCCCCCCCGTTTTATTGCCCCCCCGCCAAAAAATAAAAAAAAGTACCCTAAAATTATGACGACATTTTTGACCTATGATGACGCCATCATTGCAATTTTTTGCAGTTTTTAGCCTATTTCAATGTATTTAAAGCCATTTTAGACCTAGTTTTACCTTATTTTCGCTTTTTTTGTCCCTTTTTTCTCTTTTCCCTTCTTTTTTTCTCCTTTTTTTCTCTTTTTTTTTCTTTCCCCCTGCTGAATGTTATAAACTTTTTTTTAACCAAAATTAGGGTAACTGACTTAATTTCGGCCACGCCTTAATTTCGGCCACCAATTTAGAGTGTTAGAAAATTGGCTTATTTTTAAAACACAAAAGAACTAGCACAAAAGTAACTGGATTAATGTTGAATAAAATGTTTTTGCAAAAGTTTTTTATTTTTGTTATTCTACATTATCAAGATTTTCGTACAAAAAGTGAATTTTTTGTGATTTTCCTAATTTTTGCTTTGTGTTTAAACTGCATCAAATTTAGAACGTAGCAATATATAACCTTAAAATATCTTCTATTTAAAGCTCAAAGTTGTTAATTTTAATGTTTTGATATTTTCTTCAAAATCATTTTGCAATGCGTTTAACTAACTGCGCAATTTAAGATTCCGTTAATTTCGGCCACCTGAAAATTTAGGTAAAAGAACCTGCTGCTTTTTGCTGTTTTGAAATATCATTGTACTACCGTATTTATGAAGATTTTTTTTTCTCGTTTGACTTTGTTTTGACGTTTTTTAAGCCAAAAATAAAAATTAAACAAAAAATACAAATTATTAAAACTTGTTTTTTTAAGGTTTTGACATAATTATTTAAAGTCTTGCTAATAACTATTAAAGTTCGCAAACGGGAAAAATTAAGTTATATGTACCAAGAACAATACCTAAGGGTAAATTTGCAACCTTTGGAAATTTTTATTGTTCGTTTAAGCAATAGTTATGGCCAGTTTTTTGTAGGTGACCGAAATAAATGGCACACGCCTTAACTTCGGCCACTTTAAAAAAAAAGTTTAAACCTTCACTGATTTTTAAGTGTAACAGAAATATTCAAATTTTGCACTAAAATAACAAATATAGCTATTGTTTGATTTTTAAGCCAAATTTTGGCTTGATTGAAAAAGCTAGAAAAAACTTATTCAAAAAAATAAAAAGAGGTGGCCGAAATTAAGCCAGTTACCCTACAATCATTACCATCAAAACAAGAAGTCGTCTTTCGCGAATTAATTTCCTTTAAATCAATTAAAAATTTTTATAATCAATGTCCCTAACTGAGTGATCTTCGAAGAAAAGTCACATAATTTAAACTAAAGAGTGAAAAAGAACTCAAAGTTCCGTACATTGAAAACTGCTTTCCGAGATGGCCACAATTCCCATAGGCTGTCTGGTGTTTCTGCGTATGTAGGTCATGCTATCGCCCCCGGTGTATTTGTTTATTCTCACCACAGCCCGTAAACGCCAATCAGTCCAATACAAATATTGCTCGTGAATAGCCAAACCGAAAGCGTGTGTGGGTTCACCGGACACTAAAATCTAAAATAGGACTAAATAACTAAAATTATTGTGTTTTTTTAAAATAAACATTGACACCATAATCAAAAATGTTTACTCCAGTTAAAACCATTATTGAGGTTAAACCTTTAAAACCGCAGTATACCGGTTTAATGATTGATTTGTATAAAGACTACACTATTTAACCTGCGGAGTATTAAAAATGGCATCAAAATAAATTTTAAAAACAACGTTACAAATTGTTTTAAAAAATCCCCTATGAATTTATGTTTAATGAAAAATAATGATACCACTCTATTAGATCCGTCGAGCT
>JASAMX010025207.1:0-33698 GCA_030248175.1 Microlaimidae sp. YZB2_3
AAACACTCAAAATCATAAACGCACTCACAGCAACAACGTGGGGTAAACCAAAAGAAACACTCATACACACATACAAGGCAATCACTCGACCAATAATCGAGTATGCCAGCACAGTCTGGGGCCCCACTACATCACACACACAAATCAGCAAACTACAAACAATACAAAACACAGCTCTCAGGGTCGCAACAGGGCACACCACAGACACAAACACACACATCATACACACAGAGGCTAAAGTCCTCCCAATAGCAACACACATCCAACTCCACGCAAAACAAGCAAAATTGGCGGCCATGTACACAAACAACCCACTTAATTATTTAACACAACAACCTGCACCCAGCAGGCTCAAAAAGCAAACAATATTTCACAACAACAACTACACAACAAACATACCTACAGACATACACAACAAAACTTACAAAGCACTAAAACAACAAATCCACACAAACACAGTCACAAACCACATAAATAACACTCCAATAAACCCAATACTTCAAACAAAAGCACCAGCAATAAGCAACGAGGAAGAAAATCTTCCTCGCGGGGTCAGGAGAACCCTCGCCCAACTCAGGGCAGGGAAATCTCCTTTCCTCTACTCCTACCTACACAAAATCAATCCAACACAACACACATCACCAAACTGCCCGCTATGCAAAACACAAACACACACAACACAACACCTTTTTACATGCACACACATCAATACGACACTGGGACCAGAGGACCTTTGGGCAAACCCCGTAGCGGTTGCTGAGCTCCTCCGGGAGTGGGAAGAGGGGGTGAGCAAGGCGAGAGCCGTGCCGGACGGACCACACCAGGGTTGATGGAAACCCTGGAAACTGGCAAACTCAACAATTGAAAATGGTGTGGCTATAGTGCCTAAATTTTCCATATAAAAATTGAAGTAGGTAGGTTTTATGTGCAAGGAGCTGTTAAAATGGACTACTTTTTTATTACAAAACGTATCTATTTTACAATTAATGTGTAAGTTTTTTGACACCAAAGCTACATCATTTCGAAATTTTAACCCGATCAACCAAGTATAAAGTAGTAGTTTTGTTTGGGCAATATAGGAGTTTGATTCGTGCGGAACCGTGTTTTAAAAGGATAAAATCATGAAATTAACTGTGATTTGGTCATTGTTTATGAAATTTTAATTGCAAAATATTTAACATTGTAAAAAAAAATTTCCGTACTAAAAAATGGCAAATATTCATTGTTAAAAAGTTAACTATTAAAATTAAACAACAAACTATTTTTTAACGTTTTCCAAAAAAGCCTTGTTTGTGGTGTGGATAACACACAATAGTTTTGTTCATCCTTAGTTTGGATCATTTAGGGTTTGATTTTATTAACAAAACACCAATGGATCGAATTCTTAGACTCCTTTAGCGTCTACTAACAAAATCTACTGTGTTATTCGTATTTCATTTTGTTTTATATAAAAATCTCATAATTATTTTCTATAGACACCGTGCATTGGATTTTTTTTATAATCGAAGTATAGGAGTTACTGCAATAAAGCTCCGGCCGATTTACCACAGACTGGCCGCGGTTCATTGTAATATTTCTTTAAGTTTATCTTTATAATGAAATTTCAGCGCTGAAAATGAATTTCATCAGGGTGAAATTAGTTAGGTGTTTACGTAAACACTCGTTTTTTGAGAAAATATCACGTGCAGAGAACCATGTAAGGTAACAATATTGGTTACATAACCACTGTCAACTATTTATATTTTTTCTGGGTTGTGCGTTTATTCTGCATTTTCTCATGGCGGAGAAAGGATACGCTCTGAATTTCAGCTTGAAAGTTATTTTTGCTTTAGGTGTTTATAGGTAATATAAAGCTGGCTAACTTTGATAATTTAAATAAACTATTTAACAACGAAACAACTCAAAAATTTAAACAAAAACATTTTAATATCGAGAATTAGAGTTTTGGTTGATAGCCCCAGGGAGATGATATAAGTATTATACATCCTGTTCTTATATAATAATACCGAATATTTATTTACTATTTAATATTTATGTACCTAATACTGCGTGTGATATTATCATATCTTAACTTATTTATGTTTTAGAAAATTTTCTGCTAAAACTAAACTTTCTTTAAAGCTAACTCTTGTTATAAAGTTTTATTTGATTTGAAGTCAATTTCCTAAAAAATGATTTAAAAGTTTTTTGATAATTTTTTTTGCTAATTTCAAAATAGCACTATCCTGGACTTGATAGTTGAGCTCAGAGTCAGCAAAATTTTAGGGTTATCTAATGTCATTTTTATTTATTTTTCATTAACTTTTTACATTGTGGTTAAAAAAAGACTTTAAAATCTTTTTAAAATACAAAAAAACGCTTTAGATCACCCAAAACCAAACTTTTAGCTTTTGTTTTTTTCGACGATATATCAACCGATCTTTACTAAAATCTGTGTTTTTATTGCAGAATCAGGTTCAAGTAACAATCCATGTATGGAGATCTATCATGGTACTCATGCATTTAGTGAGCCCGAGGCAAAAGCTGTTAGAAATCAAGTTTTGGCCATGAAAAATAAAATTGACGCTTTCATAACATTGCACACTTATTCTCAAATTTGGGTTCACTCCTACGGTCATAAAAAAAACTCATATCCTTCCGATGTTGATGATTTGGTAAATATTTTTCCTTATGAAAATACTTAAAAAGATTAAATAAAAACTAAATACTTAAGTTATAAGAAACCTTAAAATATATTATTACCTATAATAAAAATGCGTTTATATATTTTCAAAGCTTTAAAGTTTGTTTATCTAAATTTATTCTGAAAATATACTTTAAAAATAAAGCAGAACAAAAATGTAGATCATTTATGTAGTATTAAAAAAGCATGCTCCCAACAATATTTCACAATCGTAAAATCGCAACTAATTGAAATTTAAGAAAATGTTGACAGATTTCATATTCTTGCAATCGCAATTTTATATTTTTAAAGCAAATTTTTTTTTTATTTTTTATTAGCAAAATCTTTTATTTATCTAACTGTATAAATCAAAAGGTTGTATTTGTTACTGTAAATCGAAACGTCACGACTATCACAGTTGTTTTAGTTGAGCATTATTTAACTTTTTTATTTCAATTACGACTGGTGTACACTTCGGTCTAAACTTTTAGTTCTTTCTTTTTCTTTTCTGTATCTGAACTTTTAGTATAATTGCCGTTTTTTCTGATGTATTTTTATAGAATCTTTATTAAGGCTAATCCGCCAGTTTTAAAATATAAATTAAAAAACGGTTTTTAACTGATAGCCCATGATTTAAGCTACGCATTAATTTTAGGTCTTTATAAATTATTTAACCGGGTACCAAAATACACTTTTTTTAAAGTTCAAGTTTTGTGCAGAGTTGTGTATAAATAAAAACATTATGATTATTCTTTTTTACCCCATGACCACCCAGAGAAAACCACCAACGAGATTAAAACACCATTAATTGTGGGTTGCCTGCTGACATAAAATCTTTTTTGTAGTTTTCAGGTTTTTATTACCCATCCAAAGATTTTTGTTGGCCTTTTTTCATAATTATAAATTTGATTAATACTGAATAATATGTTCTAATAAATGAAAATTGGCTTCAAAAAAGCAGCCTTTTAAGCTTTTTGATAAACGCGTGTTTGTATTTGATAAATGGGTATAGAAGGAGGCATAGCGATTTTAGCGAATAAAATATCAGAATAATAATTCAAAAAATATTTATGTACAATCTCTTATTATTATTATACGTGGCGCGTTTCATACCTTTCTAAAGATTCTAGGACACGAGGGTACTGGACACGAGGGTACTGGACACGAGGGTACTGGACACGAGGGTACTGGACACGAGGGTACCGGACACGAGGGTACTGAGCTAAGAAAAAATACGTTTGCCACAAATATGTAAATTTTTTAGACTGAATGAGCTGAATTAAATTTTAATCGTTTGAACGCGTAGACAATTAAACGTTACATAAGTCGTTTCGTTTTTAATTATAAATAACATTTCGTCGGTGCTACGGCAAAATGAGCCACAGTCATTATAAAATAGACGTGACTGTGACGTATTCTGTAGTTAAAAGGCTGCTGTTTAATATATAAAATGAATCACAGTTGCATATATTTTATACGAATTCTGGCTGATTTTGTCATAGTAACGACAATTTTTTTGCTTTATGATGCAATGTTTAAAAAACATCATACTAAAACACGAAATTTTTAAAGGTTATTTTACACACAATTTATACTACATGTGGACACATGTTGATCATTTAAAACAAGGCAAACAAAATATGCTTTTAAAACCCAAAAACATTGTTAGATTTTTCATGTATGATATTTTATGCATTTAAATCTAAGTACAGAGTCGCGAGTAAAACAATTCAACAACGGACCTTTGGGAGTCTTAAAAACCAATTGCACGGTAAACTTTATTTTCCTAAGCCTAAGCAAAACCCAAAAATTAAGCTAAACTTTATCATAATATTACAATAATAGTGTGCTTTTAAAAACTACCGAATAATTTACTGTTAAAATATGCAAGCAAATCTTTTTCGGAAAATATTTTATGTTTATTTTATGAAATGTTATTAATTTTTATTATGAATTATTAAGAATTATTTACAATTATTTTTGCAGTTATTTTTTCCTAAGGCATTATTACGAATTCATTTTTTTCAACACACCACGAAAAAAAACCACAAAAATGTTTTGACAGCACAATCAAAGCATAACAGCAACCTTAATGTTTATTATCTTTCGAGTCGTCTCATAGATTCTTAACATTTTTAAACCTAGTTATTATATTAAAAAAATTCACGAAAATGTAGACAAATTACACGAAAATGTTTTAAAGTTATGAAATTATTATTTTTGTTTTATGTCTTCTCAATAATTTTATTTTTATAATCCTATCTTTAAGTTTATAAGTTAGTCAAACAAACTAAAAATAATATTTAAGCAAAACAAACTATTGTTATGTAATAAGTTTATCCCGCTTTATGCGGGAAAGGTTATGTTTTTTCTCGTCAGTACCCTCGTGTCCAGTACCCTCGTGTCCCCCTTGCATAATGAATCGATTTTGCTGCGAGGTTGTGGCGAACGCAATTTTTTTAAGCCCAGTACCTTCGTGTCCAGTACCCTCGTGTCCAGTACCCTCGTGTCCAGTACCCTCGTGTCCAGTACCCTCGTGTCCAGTACCCTCGTGTCCCGTTCCCCTTTCTAAAACCATTCATGATTGTATATTTGTATATTTAAAGCAAATCAGTCTGTGGCAGCCGCAATTTTCATTGCTGTATAATAGTATTTGTTAGGTTTTACTTAATGTTTTAGTTAGCTATATTAGATTCTGAAAAATAACACATACTTCAATGTGCTTTAGCATCGTCTTGGAAGAAAAGCTGCTGCTGAATTAAAAAAACTTTATGGCACTGATTACAGAGTTGGTAGCGGAGCAGATACCTTATGTATGTCTGTTTTTATTACAATTGTCTACTTGAAAGGTACAACATAAAAATACGACTTCACCTTCACACTGAAAATATACTTTGACAAAAAAGTACACTACAAAAAAAGTAGAATTTTTGTTTGGGCGATTTAGCATACTTTTAAAACTTGATGAATTTGAGTCCTTAAAAAATAATTTCCGATTTTAAAAAATCGCCAAGTTTATTTTTAAATGTTTTGAATAAATAAACACATTGCTGAAACTGGAAAAAATATCGTTTTCAGATCCAGCAGCCGGAGGTTCTGACGACTGGGCCAAAGACAAAGCGGGGATCAAATTCGTGTACTTGTTGGAACTTCGTCCGGACGAAACTTCCTTCGACGGTTTTATTTTGGACGAACGGGAGTTGCTGCCGACTTCCAAAGAAACTTTCGTGGCGGTACAAGTTGTGGCCGACGAAGTGCTGCGACGCAGCGGAGTGAAAACCTTCCAACAACTCACAGGACAAATACAACTACCTCCTCCGCCAAGTAAATTCCTATTCTGTTACCATAGCTGTATTTTACTAAATTTTTTCCCTCTGATTTGTTTATTGAGTTTAAAACTGCAAATCTATTTAATACAGTTAAAGATTAAATTGATTTCTTATAAAATAAAATGCACACTATTGTTGAAATTATTATAATATAACAGCATAGCATACAATAATTTTTTGTTACTTTTTGTTCTTAGTAGTTCGTATTAATATCATATTTTAAACTAAACAAACGGTTTTAACAAATACCGCTTTACCATTTTGAAATTTGCACAATGTAGATTTTATCTGGTGTCAGTGTACGTGGTCTTTAAAGCCAGATTTTTTGAAAAATCTATTTTAAAAAACAGTAAAAAATGGGTCCGTCCTGAATCAAAGCATTATAATAAACATTGGTTGATACATCAGGCGTAAATTGTTTTTAACTTTTATTTTCTTCCTGAAAATCCCTTAATGAGAATGTTTTTAACTTCTATTTTCTTCCTGAAAATCCCTCAATGAGAATGTTTTTAACTTTTATTTTCTTCCTGAAAATCCCTCAATGAGAATGGGGCCTTGGGTAAATTGATACTTAGAAACAGTATGCTGATACGGTGTCCGGAAGTTTCGTCTTTTACATTTCGTCTTTAAACATCTCGTCTTTTAAACATCTCGTCTTCGGAAAACTCTTCTTTTGGATGCGATTTCGTAAACGTATTTCGCCCAAGCGAGTTTCCGCCCAAACCATAAAGTTTTGCTTGATTTTTAGGTTTCGCTTAGGCTTAAGAAAATAATAAGATTTTTATTCCTTAATTAAAAAAAAGACTATTATATACAAATTTACTACAATAAAATTTTGCTTAATTTCTAGGTTTCGCTTAGGCTTAGCTTAGCAGTTTTTCTAAACAAATCATTGAAGAAAAATTTATCAGGATAAAATTTAATTTGATTTTTAGGTTTCGCTTAGGCTTAGAAAAAAAAATGTTTTCTATCCATTGTTTAAGGCGCAAAATACGGGAAACTCGTCTTTTAAAAAGTACGTTCACAAAATCGCATCGAAAAGACGAGCTTTCCAAAGACGAGTGTAGAAGACGAGATGTTGAAAGACGTAATGTAGAAGACGAAATTTTCGGGAACCGCTGATGCAGCTTTTTAGATTTGAGACTGTCAAAAAAAATTAATACCCTACAACCGGCCGAAATAAAATAAATAAGCTATTAAAAACAGATTTATCCTCAATTATACGCCATTTTTTACACTGCCAACAATTTATAGATAGGACTAATTCGGCAGTTGAAATTTTTGAACCTGTCATTTGCATCTGCGCTGTGTAGCGGCTCCAATCAATTGATTTAATTATTTTACATATTACAGATGGTGGTCGGCCAACCTTTGGCCAAACTACAAGAAGGCCATGCATGGATCGGAGACGATCTTGCAGAAGATGGGTGTACGACAATCCAAGACTATGTTACACTGTACGAAAATTTATGAGCGAGCAATGTCCTTATTCCTGCAGTTTTTGCTCAGCGTGATTTGGTGAAAGAAGAAAATATCGATAAAAAGAAACTAAAAATTAACCTTTTTTATTGACTTTTCAGTTTTCACTAGATGCTTTGTTATAAGTTTTCATTAGTCCTAAAAAATTAAAACTCAAAATGAGGGCTATTTTTTATCATTAAATAAAATGTTGTACTGATTATTATAAGCTATATATATATATTATAAGCTAAATAACAGTAACAAAAGTTAATAAATTAAAATTTTTTATTTTTTATTAAAAAACTAAACCCTAAAAAAAACATAACATCCTCCTTTTTAAGGGTAGCTAACAAAAACATTAGACTGTATGAGTGTGTGTGAGTGAAATTTCGCGTTCCATTTTTGACATCATGTTTATCTAAAAATACGAAAAACCAAACCACGCCTACAGTTTGCATCTCAAAAATTTTGCTCATAGAGTTTTATTATTAAAATTATTTATTGGTCAAAATATGTTTGTTTTAGTGTGTTTACCAACTGTGACATTGAAAACACTCCAATTTTAACGACATTGAAAACACTCCAATTTTAACATGTAAATTTGATTTGTACTAAAAAAATTTGCAAACTATTTGTATATATTGTTTTGAAAAACCAATGAAATCAATAAATAAAAATGGATCAATAAAATTTATTAATAGTCTGAACAAGCAAAAAAACGAAAAAAAAACAACAAAAAATCAAAAAACTGCCAGTAAACCATAAAACAAATGAAACAGGTGTTTTTTTCTCATAACTTTTTTTACAAATAATATTTAAAAATAATGTCATTTTAGTTTTACGGCTTATAAGTAGATTATTCACTATTTTTAAGACTTTTTAGCATCAACTTTTGATGGACCGAAATTATTTAAATTTTCTAGTTTCAAAACATTAAAATGTGTGTACTGGTTTTGATTTCGCGCTTTCTGGTTGTATTTGGTGTTTTTAAAATTTGAAAGGTACAATCTAAACATAGTTTTTTTGAGTCTCTTTTCAAACAATTTGGCCCAGTATTTTGGCGACTCCAGAGGTTAATTCTGATTAACTTATACTAAAAATTATACTATTCATGAGTAACAGTTGCATAAATGAAAATTATATAAATTTCTGCAACACAAAGTCGCTCCCTGTTTTGGTTCTCAACTCACAATGATGATAACAAATACATACAACAATAACGAATGCAATTTTTTTTTCCTCAAGGCAAACCGCAAAACTTGATGTGAGTTTAAAATTTGACTTCTTGCTTTATTAGTTTAAATTGTTTTTTAGATAAACTTCAATGTTCTAGTTTTAGAAATTGTTTAATTAAAAAAATAACTACTTTTGTATACAAGGTTCTTTTTATTCATACAATAATTAAACAATAATTAAATTGTATTATTACTATTATAAGCCTGTAAAGTCTCAAGTAATTTGCTCACAATCGCATAAATACCAGTAAACCATTTAAAACACAAAAAATTAGCCCGAAATGCAGAACCACACAAGGTCTAACTGGGACTTTTAACGTGTTTATAAAAAACTTGTAAATTCATCGTCGAATTAAAAAAGGCAAACATAAAACCTATTCGGAGAAGAAGAATTTTTCTGGAATGTGGCACATATCACTTTCAATACAAGTGTGAAAAATGTAATTTTGCAAGAAAACATACTGCACTTTTTTAATTTTTTATAAAAAAATGTTTTTATCTATAGTTAGTAAATGTAAAAATCATTTAAAAACTAGTAAAAAAAAGTTTATTTCTTCATTTTTTATCAATTTTTACAGTAGGTATTTCTAAAATATAAAATTCATATAATGTATAGGCAAATAAAATCTAGCTGACCGCGATATTTGCAGTTTTGAATCGACTATTTAACAACAAAAACATTTAAATTTTTTCACTAAAGCGGGTTAATAACAAGGATTAAAAACTGTATTTCAATACTTATTTATCAAATTACTTAATTTTGAACCTAAATGCAAATTTTTTAAGGACTAAAGTTGGTTGATTTATGTATATTTTGTGAAAAGGTGGAATTAAAAAAAAATTCTGCGTTCTTATTTGTTTTTTTTTAAACGTCATTACCGCACAATTTTAATTGGTCCCCTCGTGTCTGCATTCTAATTTTCAATTCAACCATAGTTGAAATTGTCAGTTTTCATCGGAATACTATAAACTTGAGTTGAACCGAAGTACAGTCGTTGAAGTCGAGTGCACAGGTGGAACTTGTAGTCGAAATTGTGAACTTGCTAAAACCTACGCCTAAGCCAAAACCTAAACTAACCCTAAATTATTTTTTACTTTCGGCTTTAAGTTGCCATTTTCCAAGTTCTCAAGAATTTTCGACGGCCCCAAGTTCTCTGCTCCAAAAACCCCGTACGATTTTAACTTCCACTACCCTGCTTCCCTATCTGCCTCCAACTATCATACTCCAAAACATTTTTTGCTTTCTATCTGTTCACAAATTGCGGTAAACAGAGTAAAAAAATACGCGCGAATAAATAAATTTTAATTTATCAGATTTTTCGTAGTATAATTATAATAGCGTAATTTAAACATGTGTGCTATTATAATGACCTACATAGTTTGAAACTGTTTTATACATAAGCCGGCGCCAGTGTTTACATATTTTAAGATTTTAAATCTATAATATATAGGTTAACTGACTTAATTTCGGCCACGCCTTAATTTCGGCCACCAATTTAGGGTGTTAGTAAATTAGTTTATTTTTAAAACACAAAAGAACTAGCACAAAAGTAACTGGATTAATGTTTAATAAAATGTTTTTTCAAAAATTTTTTATTTTTGTTATTCTACATTATCAACATTTTCATACAAAAAATGATTTTTTTGTGATTTTTCTAATTTTTGCTTTGTGTTTAAACTGCATCAAATTTAGAACGAAGCAATATATAATCTTAAAATATCTTCTATTTAAGGCTCAAAGTTGTTAACTTTCATGTTTTGATATTTTCTTCAAAATCATTTTGCAATGCCTTTAACTAACTGCGCATTTTAAGATTCCGTTAATTTCGGCCACCTGAAAAATTAGGTGAAAGAACCTGCCGTTTTTTGCTGTTTTTAAATATCATTGTACTACCGTATTTATAAAGAATTTTTTTGCTCGTTTGACTTTGTTTTGACGTTTTTTAAGCCAAAAATAAAAATTGAACAAAAAATACAAATTATTAAAACTTGTTTTTTTAAGGTTTTGACATAATTATTTAAAGCCTTGCTAATAACTATTAAAGTTCGCAAACGGGAAAAATTAAGTTATATGTACCAAGAACAATACATAAGGGTAAATTTGCAACCTTTAGAAATTTTTATTGTTCGTTTAAGCAATAGTTATGGCCAGTTTTTTGTAGGTGGCCGAAATAAATAGCACGCGCCTTAATTTCGGCCACTTTAAAAAAAAAGTTTAAACTTTCACTGATTTTTAAGTGTAACAGAAATATTCAAATTTTGCACTGGAATAACAAATATAGCTATTGTTTGATTTTTAGGCCAAATTTTGGCTTGATTGAAAAAGCCAGAAAAAACTTATATAAAAAAATAAAAAAGGTGGCCGAAATTAAGTCAGTTACCCTAATAAGTTATTTGTTTAAATCCAAAAATCTAACATTTTTGTACGGGGGTATTTAGACCCACAAGCAGGGAACTTGAAGCCATCAAAATTTTTTAGGAACTTGTAGCCACGAGCAATGGGAACTTGGATCTTTAAAAAAATAGTTTGGGCTTAGATTTAGGCTTTGCTTAGGCTTAGATAAACTTTTTAGCGGTTTTTAATTTCGGCTTCAAGTTCCTCACTTACGGCTCCAAGTTCCCTCGGCTCCATCAACCCTAAATCTATGTTTTTCTTGAGTGACTTTTTTTACATTTTTTTTTTCTTTATTCATAAACCTTGAATATGTTATGGTATAATTTTATAGTTACATCTAATTGCATTTTTTAAGCTTTTAATCGTAATCGTTCAAGCTTTTAACTTACTTAAATGAGGATTAATCTTTTTTTCTTCGGCGAAATGTCCTTCAATTAAAGTCTCCTAAATATTAAATTTATTGTAACAAAAATACAATATAGTTTAAAATTAACCCAAAGTTTTAATAAAAGAACTACCTATCTATAGTACATTATAAAAATAATCAAAAAGTAGTAATAATAAAAAAAGACAAAATACAAACTTGAAAATCAAATCCAAAATCCCCAGGATCAAATTGATGTATTACTTGCTTTGATTTTAAACTCTGCGGCTCTAATTGTTGTTCGAATAAATTTCTAAAATGAACCATTCTTTCCGACGGACTGAGTAAAAAAAATGCCACACGTCGAGCTAATCTTCGAATCTAAAAACTTCAACAACACTGAACAAAACATAATTCAAATATATTTGCACTTGTTGCAAAATAAATTTTTGCGTAAAACAAGTTAAAAAATGTCTACGTTTTTTTTAATAACCAGTAGAAACCCTGCAGCTATTTGCATGTTTTTTTTTAATTAGTGTATAAAATGAATTATGTTTTATTTAATTGTCTAAGTATTAATTTATGCATAATCTTTATTATGCAATATCTTTTTTTAAATTTCATACATAACATACATAATAATTAAGCCATCTTCAGCATCTTAATTCAGTAATTTTATTAAAAAAATAAACAAAAAAATCTAAATTGATTATTTTCATCAACATAATAACTGATGTAGCTTTTATTCGTAAAAAATCTTTTTTTCTTTTTTCTCATTCTAAAAATTTTTGCAAATTTTTATATATTTTTTGACCTAATTAAAAAAGTAAACCCTGATCAAGCTAAAACCTAAACCCTGTAAAATCAAGCTAAAAACAATTGAAAAATATTTGCAGTTTTAACTTAACGTATTAGAATATACTTCAAAAAGGTTTGGATATCTTTTAATTTACATTAAGTTAAAGTTACCACCAACATTTTTTTTAATTGACATATTCATTTTATATTTTTTGAACTTACTTGTAAATTATAAAATGCTTCTTCTGTTGCACTGTCTTGGGTGTTTTTTTGTTTTTGTTCGATAATAAAAATAGCGCTTTGAAGAGCATTGTTTACCATTTTCAATGTAATAAAGTTCCGTAAATTCAATCTTACTTGATTATTTTTTTGATTTTTTATTAAATCTTCTAATTGATTTTCAATTTCATTTTCATCCTAAAACAATATATTATAGGCACCTTGGACTGGAACTCGGTTTATACAAGAAGTATGCAATAAACATAGCGAGTCACCATAATGGATAATTACCGTATCTCCTACTTATCTTTTGTAGTATGCAGATCAACCAAAATTTCAGGCGCTTTCGAAGGTTGATCTGCATACTACAAAAGATAAGTAGGAGATACGGTAATTATCCATTATGGGGACTCGCTGTGTTTATTGCATACTTCATGTACAAACTGATTTTGAGTGCAAGGTGCCTATAATTAAAAAAAAATCATTTTTAATCTCATCATGGACAAATTCAAATACAATAAGGTTTATTTTCCAAGTACATTTGACTGTCGGTGTCGATAGACAAAAAATCATACAGATAAAATTTTTTTAGGATATATTTGCCTACTAAATGTGATTTCAATTTTCAGGAGTTCCACACTCTCTTCACTGTGCCACAAACCGCTATTTTTAAAATCATAATTCACTATTTTTTAAATATCATTTTTTAGTTATTTTAAAACAGTGCCCACAAAAAAAACGGATGTAACTAATTCAGAATCCATAAATTCTTAGTATGAGTTGTATGCATAGCTATTGGTTTAGAATAATTGTTGGTTATTTAACAATAGTCATACACAACTATAATAAATATTTAAAACTTTAAAACTGTAAAAGTTTGAAAATAAGGTTAATAATTTTTCTTATTAATAATTTAAACTAAATAACTATATGTGCATAAACATTGTTTAAAGTATATTTTCTTGTATCATAATTTTCAATGTGCAATGCTTTTAATTTATATTCTTACTGAAACGTTTCGGTAGTCAGCGAGTTCCTTAACTACGTGTTTGATTAATAAATTAGTAGGTTGTTGCTTATTTGATGAAGCGCTCAAGTCTTCTAAACTGCCAAACGATATTATATCTTCCAAATCTTCTGTACTCTCATCACAGGTTTCACAGGTTTGAGCTGAAAGATTTTAAGAATTCACTGTACACGTCTGGAATGCTTAAAAAGGGCTAAAAAAGCTAACATTTTTTTCGCTAAATCAAAATCGCACAATCGTGATTATAGAAAGCAACCTTTTATTTTAAACTGAAGATTACTTAGTTAGATTACAGTGGGGGAGACCTACCACAAGTAACGCAGCATTTGAAAATTACTGTTTTTTTTTTTATTTTGATAACACTTTAAAACTAGTAAAATTAAATAATGCAAAAGTTATCTAACGGGTTTTCGAAATTTTATCCATTTTAAGCTCAAACATTATTATTTTTTGAAGTATTAAAAAATTTAATGGAAGCCTAAAAAATGAAATCTGCCCAAATTAAATTACATTTTTTTGCGTTTTTCCCAATATTTTATAAAAAACTTTTTTTACAAAATCAAAAAAATATCAAAAGTTTTGCATTTTGTATTATTTCTTGCTATTTATGTTTGATACTGAAGAATAAGTTTTTATTGAGCTAATAAAATTCACTAATTTTGGTGATTTTTATAAAAAAAAAAAAACAATTTTTAATTTAAATTAAAAAACACAGCTCAATTATGATTAGAAAGCATCAAAACAAAAAACGAAAAAAAAATTGCCGAAACCTATCTAAAACCTTATTTGGAAATAATTTAGAATATTCCAAATGGCGCTAAATTTTCAATAATACTTTGAGACAAACAAAGTCTAATTAATTTTGGTCATAATTTTGACATTAAGAATCGTCAAAGAGTTCATTGCTAGTTATTTGTAATAGTTTAAATATCATTAAAGCTAAAAAATTGTAAATCAAGCACTGTTTGTAATGTCTAATCTAGATCTGTATTGTATCATAGGGACAACACGGAGTGATTTAGTCCCGCGCCGCCGCGCCAACTAGAATTAAGAAACGTGAGTAAAAATTTGGGATTCATGTTCATGTTCATCATCTTCTCTTTCTTCTTCTTATTATTATTATTCTAAAGCTCATACATAAAGAAACAATATTCTTGCTTCGTTACGGATTATTTAGATAACTAAAAAATCTCATGTAAAAAGAAATCTTTGATGGCCTTGATGGAAGTCCCAACTTTTTGACTAATAAGTCCAAAGTATCGCTGATTATATTTTTGGCTCCAGATCACATTTTTCTCTACTCTGCCCTCCAAATGCTTTATTCTGTCTTGTAACAGTTCCAGTTGATCATTATCAATAGCTACATGATTCTCAAGACGAGCCGATTTAGACGCAATCTGTAATAATAAGTGAATGGAAGGATATGAAATTATTATAAGTCAATTAGATATGACAAGGATTGATAGAGCGATTGATTTGGTGTAAATATAATTACTTTTAGTTGAATTAATTTATAATTATTAACATAGTATGATTTGAGTATTTAAAAAAGAATTGATAATTTAACATAAGAAAGTAAGGTATATAATGACATTTTTATAGAGAGAAACAATTTCTTATTTGGGATAGAAAAATTACTTAGCTAAAAAGCGTTAAATTTTTATACATATAAATTTTTTAAAAAATTTTGAACAAGATAAATAGTTTGAACTAAATAAATATAGTTATGCAAATTAATGGAGATAAATAAGATACTTAAGTATATATAAAGGTTAATTTTATATTGTTTGTATATTAATATTACTAATACTATATGTAATATAAGTCTACAATATAAAGTGAGCATATAATATATCATTGGTAATAGCATCTTATATAAAAACAAATATAAATCAGGTGTTACTTAATTTAGTGTAAAAAAGTGATAGGTGTGTATTGAGAATAGTGAGCAGGTGAAAATCTCTCCCAAAGGAGAAGTAAGCAGGTGAAAAACTCCCAAAGGAGAAGTGAGCAGGTCAAAATCTCTCAAAGGAGAAGTAAGCATTTGGAGGGCAGGTGTGAAAAATGTATTGGAGCCAAAAATATAATCAGCGATACTTTACTTATTCATTCAAAGTGGAACTTATTAAGGCCATCAAAGATTTGTTTACTACATGAGATTTTTTAGTTATCTAAATAATGTAACGAAGAAGATATTGTTTCTTTATGAATGACTTTAGAATTATAATAATAAGAAGAAGAAAGAGAAGATGATAACATGAACATGAATCCCAATTTTTACTCACTTCATAATTCTAGTTGCCATCAGCACTAAATCAATCCTTGTTGTCCCTATTATACGGTACAGATTATTAGACATTACAAACATGCTGATTTAAAATTTTTTAGCAATGATTATTAAACATTTCAAATAACTCACAATAACTCTTACTCTTAATGTCAAAATTATGACCAAAATTAATAAACTTGTTTGTCTCAAAGTATAATGTGAAAATTTAGCTACATTTGGAATTTTCTAAATTATTTGCAGTAATGTTAGGGTGTGTTAGCATGCAATTTTATTTAGCCTTTTTGTCTTTGATAACACTTTAAAACAGTAAAATTAAAAAATGCAAAACTTTATCTCACGGTTCATTCGAAATTTTATTCATTTAGCTAAAATATTAAAATTTTTGAAGTATTGAAATTTAATGGAACCTAAAAAATGAAGAGTGCCCAAATGGAATTGCATTTTTTGCGTTTTTCCCAAAATTTTATAAAAAACATTTTAACACAAACGCCAGTCGTAGAAAAATATCAAAATTTTTTGTATTTTGTACTATTTTCTAGCTATTTATGTTTCATACTCGAAGATTCACTTTTTTTTTAGCTAATAAAATCTCACTGATTTTGATGATTATTACAAAAAAAATGAATTTTTAATTTAAATGAAAAAACTTATAGCTCAATTATGATTAGAAATAATCAAGACAAAACGCAAGAAAAGCATTACCGACACCTATCTAAATTTTATTCTGCAAATAATTTACAAAATTCAAAATGGCTCTAAATTTTCACATATTACTTTTTTACAAACAAGACTATTTTTTTCAATTTTGGTCAAATTTTCATTAAGAATCTTCAAAGAGTTCATTGCTAGTTATTATGTATAGTTTAAATATCATTACCTAAAAATAATCAACACTTTTGTAATAGTCTAATTTTACTTACTATACTTTATCTGGTACAATACAGAGTGATTTAGTCCCGCGCCGCCGCGCCGATCTGTGTAACAAACGTGAGTAATAATTTGGGATTCATTTCATGTTATCATCTTCTTTTCTTACTTTCTTATTATTATTATTCTAAAGCTATACATAATGTAAACAAAATTCTTGCTTCGTACGGATTATTTAGGATACTAAAATCTCATGTAAAAAGAAATCTTTGATAGCCTTAATAAAAGTCCCAACTTTTTGACTATAGTCAAATATCTGATTATTTTTGGCTCCAGACATATTTATTCTCTACTCTGCCCTCCAAAATGCTTCTTCTCCCTTTTGAGATTTTGACCTGGTCTCACTTCTCATTTTGGGAGTTTTTGGCCTGTTAATCTTTTTTTTGAGAAATATCACCTGCTCAGCTATTCTCAATACACAGCCTATCACTTTTACACTAAATAAGTAACACCTGATTTATATTTATTTTTATATATAATATTATTGCAATGATATATTATATGCTCACACTTATATCCCTGTAGAATTATATTTACATATAGTATTAGTAATATTAATATACAAACAATATAAAATTAACCTTTCTGTATACTTATTATATTGTATCTCCATTAATTTGCATACTTACTATTTATTTATTTCAAACTATTTATCTTGTTCAATCAATTTTTTAAAAAAAATTATATGTATAAAAATTTAACGCTTTTTAGCTAGATTTTTTCTATCCCAAATAAGAAATTGTTTCTTACTCTAAAATGTCATTATATACCTTACTTTCTTATGTTAATTAATCAATTATTTTTTAATGCTCAAATATATACTATGTTAATAATTATAAATTAATTCACTAAAAGTAATTATATTTACGCTATAGAATCACTAATACTATCATATCTAATTGACTTATAATAATTTCATATCCTTCCCATTCAGCTTATTTATTACAGATTGCGTAAATAAATCATCGGTCTAAAAATACAGTGGTAGTTTGATAAATAAACTGAAACTTTCAGACAGAATAAAAGCATTTGGAGTAGAGAAAAATGTGATATAGACCAAAAATTAATGCAGCGATACTCTTTTTCAACTTCTAGTCGGAAATTTGCGAAGCTTCATCAAGGCCATCAAAGATTTCTTTTTACATGATTTTTTAGTTATCTAAATAATCCGTAACGAAGCAAGAATATTGTTTTCTTATGCATGAGCTTTAGAATAATAATAATAAGAAGAAGAAAGAGAAGATGATGAACATGAACATGAATGCAAATTTTTACTCACGTTTCTTAATTCTAGTTGGGCGCGGCGGCACGCAGAAATAGCTACCGTGTTGTCCCTATGAAAAAAAAATAATCTCAGATTAGACATTACAAATAGTGCTTAAATTACAATTTTTAGCTTTAATGATATTTAAACTATTACAAATAACTAGCAATAAACTACTTTGACGATTAATGTCAAAATTATGACCAAAATTAATTAGACTTTGTTTTTTGTCTCAAAGTATTATTGAAAATTTCACGCCATTTGGAATATTACAAATTATTTTCCAAATAAGGTTTTAGATAGGTTTTCGCCAATTTTTTTAGTTTTTTGTTTTAAATACTTTCTAATCGTAAATTGAGCTGTGTTTTTTAATTTAAATTAAAAAAATTGTTTTTTTTATAAAAATCACCGTAATTAGTGAATTTTATTAGCTCAATAAAAATTTATTCTTCAGTATCAAACATAAATAGCAAGAAAGAAGCAAAATGCAAAACTTTTTTAATATTTTTTTGATTTTGTTAGAAAAAAGTTTTTTATAAAATATTGGGAAAAAAACGCAAAAAAATGTAATTTAATTTGGGCAGATTTCATTTTTTAGGCTTCCATTAATTTTTTAATACTTGAAAAAATAATAATGTTTGAGTTTAAATAAATAAATAAAATTTGAAAACCCGTTAGATAACTTTTGCATTATTTAATTTTACTAGTTTTAAAGTGTTATCAAAATAAAAAAAAACAGTAATTTTCCCAAATGCTGCGTTAATTTCCCCCTGTAATATGAGCTAAGTAATCTTCAGTTTAAAAATAAAAGGTTGCTTTATATTGTGCGAATTTTGATTTAGCGAAAAATTGTTCACCCCTTTAAGCATTCCCAGACGTGTACAGTGAATTCTTAAAAATGTGAAACTGTGATGAGAGTACAGAAGATTTGGAAAATATAATATCGTTTGGCAGTTTAGAAAAAAGAGATGGCGACAACCTACTCATTTATTAACACATTGAACCCCGCTAGTACGAAACGTTTCGTGAGAATATAAATTAAAAAGCATTGCACATAAAATTGAACGCGACATATTACTTTAAACAATGTTTATGCACATATAGCTATTTAGTTTAAATTATTAATAAGAAAAAATTATTTAACCTATTTTCAAACTTTTACAGTTTTAAAGTTTTAAATATTTATTATATATATATGACTATTGTTAAATAACCAACAATTATTCTAAACCAATAGCTATGCACAACTCATACTAAATTTTATGGATTCTGAATTAGTTACATCCGTTTGTGTGGGCACTGTTTTAAAATAACTAAAAAATGATATTTAAAAAAATAGCGGGATACATGATTTTAAAAATAGGCGGTTTGTCACATGGTGTGGAATTTCATTGAAATCACATTTAGTAGGCAAAAAAATTTTATCTGTATGATTTTTTGTCTATGGCACCCAACAGTCAAATGTACTTGGAAAATAAACCTTATTGTATTTGGATTTATTTCTCCATGATGAGATTAAAAAATCGATTTTTTTTTAATTATAGGCACCTTGCACTCAAAATCAGTTTGTACAGTGAACAATAAACACAGCAGAGATCACCATAATGGATAATTACCGTATTCCTACTTATCTTTTGTAGTATGCAGATCAACCTTGGGAAGCGCCTGATTTGGTTGATATGTTTCATCTTTCAAAACACAGTAAGTGCATACAGTAATTATAAAATTTCATCGCTGCTATTGCATACTTCCTGTATAAACCCCGACTTGCCACTAGAGGTGCCTATAATATGTATTGTTTTAGGATGAAAATGAAAATTGAAAATCGATTAGAAGATTTAATAAAAAATCAAAAAAATAATTGAGTAATTAAAATTTACGGAACTTTATTACATTGAAAATGGTAGACAATGCTCTTCCAAAGTTCGAGCTATTTTTTATTATCGAACAAAAACAAAAGGCCCCAAGCATGCAACAGAAGAAGCATTTGTAATTTTAGAGTACGAAAAATTATAAAAAAATGAATATGTATAAAAAAATGTTGGTGGGTTCTTAACTTAATGTAAATTAAAAGATATCCGAACCTTGAAGTATATTCTAATACGTTAAGTTGAAACTGCAAATATTTTTCAATTGTTAGCACAGGTTTTAGGTTTCAGCTTGATAGGGGTTCTTTTTTAATTATCAAAAAATATCTAAAAATTTGCAAAAATTTTTCAATGAGAAAAAAGAAAAAGATTTTTTACGAATAAAAGCTACATAGTTATTATGTTGATGAAAATAATCAATTTAGATTTTTTTGTTTATTTTTTAATAAAAAATTACTGAATTAAGAGATGCTGAAGATGGCTTAATTATTATGTATGTTATGTATGAAATTTAAGAAAAAGATATTGCATAATAAAGATTATGCATAAATTAATACTTCAGACAATTAAATAAAACATAATTCATTTTATACACTAATTAAAAAAAAACATGCAAATAGCTGCAGCTTTTGGTTATTAAACATCTAACTTTGTTTTACGCAAAAATTTATTTTGCAACAAGTGCAAATATATTTGAATTATGTTTTGTTCATGTTGTTGAAGTTTTTAGATTCGAAGATTAGCTCAAACATGTGGCATTTTTTTACTCAGTCCGTCAGAAAAAGAATGAGTTATTTTCAGAATTTTATTCGAACGACGAGCCGCAGAGTTTAAAAATCAAAGCAAGTAATTTTGCGTCGATTTGATCCTGGGGTTTTGGATTTGAGATTTTCAAGTTTGTATTTTGTCTTTTTTATTATTACTACTTTTGATTATTTTTATAATGTACTATAGATAGGTAGTTCTTTTATTAAAACTTTTCGGTTAACGTTAAACTATATTGTATTTTTTGTTACAATGATTTAATATTTGAGAACTTAATTGAAGGACATTTCGCTGAAGAAAAAAAGATTAATCCTCCGTTGAGTTAAAAGTTGAAGCATTCAGAAACCAAAAAATGCAATTTGAGTGTAACTATAAAATTATACCAGTAACATATTCAAGGTTTGAAGAAAAAAATGTAAAAAAGTCACTCAACGTAGATTTAGGTTAAGACCGAGGGAACTTTGAAACCGTAAGTGAGGAACATTTTGAAGCCGAAATTAAAAACCGTGGAGCTCTGAGCCTGAGCGAACCTAAATCTAAGCCCGACACTTTTTTAAAGTCCAAGTTCCATTGGTGAGCTCAAGTTTCTAAAAATTAAATAGCTTCCAAGCTATTTGTTAAAATACCCCCCGTACAAAAATGTTAGATTTTTGGATTTAAACGAATAATTTATTAGGGTAACTGACTTAATTTCGGCCACTTTTTATTTTTTTATAAGTTTTTTCTGGCTTTTTCAATCGACCAAAATTTGGCCTAAAATCAAAACAATAGTTCTATTTTGTTATTCCAGTGCAAAATTTGAATATTTCTGTTACACTTTGAAAATCAGTGAAAGTTAAACTTTTTTTTTAAAAGTGGCCGAAATTAAGGCGCGTGCTATTTCGGCCACTACAAAAAAACTGGCCATAACTATTGCTTTGAACGAACAATAAAAATTTCTAAACCCGGATTTACCCTTATGTATTGTTCTTGGTACATATAACTCCCAAAATCGAACTTTAATAGTTTTTCACAAGGCTTAATAATTATGTGTCAAAACCTTAAAAAAACGAGTTTTTAATTTGTATTTTTTGTTCAATTTTTATTTTTGGCTTAAAAAAAACGTCAAAAACAAAGTCAAATTTTTCGAGCAAAAATTCTTTTATAAATACGGTAGTACGAATGATTAAAAACAGCAAAGAAGCAAGTTGTTTTCACCTAATTTTTGAATTTGGCCGGAGTTAACGGAATCTTAAAATGCGCAGTTAGTTTGAAGGCATTGCGAAATGGTTGAAGAAAATATGAGAAAAACATGAAAGTTGACCTTAAATGAAGATATTTTAAGATTATATATTGCTTCGTTCTGATTTAGGATGCAGTTTAAACACAAAGCAAAAATTGCAAAAAAGCAAAAAAATCATTTTGTATGAAAATGTTGATAATGTAGAATAACAAAAAATAAAAAATTTTTGAAAAACATTTTATTAAACATTAATCCAGTTCCTTTGTGTTTTTAAAAATAAACTAATTTACTAACATGCACAGTCGTTAACCTTCCTATCCTATAGATTTAAAATCTTAAAATATGTAAACATTTACTCGGCGCCACTATGTATAAAACAGTGTAGGTCATTATAATAGCAGGCACATGCGACTACGCTATTATAATTATATATTACGAAAAATCTGAATAATTAAAATTATTTATTCGCGCATATTTTTTACTCTGTTTACCGCAATTTGTGAACAGAAAGCAAAAAATGTTTTGGAGTGCAGTTTGGAGGCAGATAGGGAAGCAGGGTAGTGGAATTAAAATCGTACAGTAACAGTCAAAAATTCAAAATTTTTCGCAACTAAAGCCGAAAGTAAAAAATCCATTAGATTCACTTAGTTTCACTTAGCGTCACCTAAATTCATTTGGGTACACTATATTTTTTCGACTCATTATGTACACTATATTTGGTTAGAATTATAGTATTCCGATGAAAACTGACAATTTCAATTATGAAAATTAGAATGCAGACACAAAGAGACCAATTAAAATATATACCTAATAAAAACAAAATTTTTGAGACGCAGAATTTTTATAATTTTTCGCACAAAATATGTACATAGAATCAACCAATATTTTTCGAAAATATTTATAATTTATAAAATTCATAATTTGATAAATAAGTATTGAAATATAGTTTAATCCAAAATTATAACCGCTTAATAAAAAATTCCCACTATATATTTTTCCCATCGATTCAAAATCCAAAATCCAATATAGCTAGCTAATGTATATATATATTTGAAATTCCCAAATATAAAATTGATAAAATGAAGAAATATATTTTTTTCTAACGCCCAATATATATTTACTAACTATCAAAATATTTATATTTATAAAAATTCAAAATACAGTATAGTTTTACAAATTCACATTCACACTATATTGGAAAGTGATATGCCAAATTCCAAAATATATTTTTTCGAAAATCCCACTATATTTTTTGCTAATGACTACCTAGAATAATTTATTTTATAATTTCCATTAAAATTCCCACTATAGTAAGCTAATTTTTGTGAACTTTAATAGTTTATATTTTTCGTGTAACAATCTAATGTACAGTATAATTATAATAATTTACTCTAATTTATAATTTTTTGTGAATAAACAGTATAAGTAATTTATTTTTTAGATTCATTTTTATAAAATTCAAAATATTTATTAGAAACAATTTAAACTAATAAACAAATTCAAATTTATAAATTCACATCCAAGCTAATTTTTTGCCTAATAAATTCAATCTATTTATATTTTTATAATTTTTGTAACAACCACTATCAATCTATTTTTTGATATTTATATATTTTTCATTTGATATTTTTGTACAGTATAATTTTTAGTATAAGTTAATAAATTCACCTATCAAAATTCACCATGGGCCAAAATATTTTGAAAAGACTCAAAAAACTATGTTTAGTATTACCTTTCAAATTTTCAAACCCAAATACAACCAGAAAGCGCAAAACCATACACACATTTTAAATGTTTTGAAACTAGAAAATTTAAATAATTTCGGTCCATCAAAAGTTGATGCTAGAAAGTTCTTAAAATCATGAACATTACTTATAAGCCGTAAAACGAAATGACATTATTTTAAATATTATTTGTAAAAAAAGTTATAAAAAACGCCTGTTTCATTTTGTTTTCGTTTTCTGGCAGGGGTTTTGATTTTTTGTTGTTTTTTTTTCGTTTTTTTGCATGTTCAGACTATTAATAAATTTTATTGATCCATTTTTATTTCCTAGATTTCATTGGTTTTTCGGAATATACAAATAGTTTTTTTGCAAATTTTAGTACAAATCAAATTTACATGTTAAAATTGAATATTTCAATGTCGTTTTAAAAGTTGGAAATGTTTTCAAATGTCGCCGGTTGGTAAACACACTACAAAACAAAAACATATTTTGACCAATAAATAATTTTAATAATAAAACTCTATCAGCAAAATTTTCGAGATCGTGGGCGTCGTTTTTAGTTTTTTGCGTATTTTTGGGTGAAGCGTGATGTCAAAACCAAAAATTTTTTTCACTCACACACTCGTACGGTCTAATGTTTTTGTTAGCTACCCTTAAAAAGGAGGATGTTAACTTTTTTTTAGGGTTTAGTTTTTTAATAAAAAAATAAAAAACTAATTATTAACTTTTGTTACTGTTATTTAGCTTATCATATATAGCTTATAATAATCAGTACAACATTTTATTTAATGATAAAAAATAGCCCCTCATTTTGAGTTTTTAATTTTTTCAGGACTAATGAAAACTTATAACGAGACATCTAGTGAAAATTGAAAAGTCGACAATTAGGTTTCTTTTTTTATCGAGATATTTTACTTCTTAACCAAATCACGCTGGGCCCCGAAAACCGGGGTTAAGGACATTGCTTCGCTAGGTAAATTTTGCGGTACGGTGTAACAGTAGTCTTGAATTGTCGTACACCCATCTTCTGCAGATCGTCTCCGAATCCATGCATGGCCTTCTTGTAGTTTGGCCAAACTTGGCCCGACCGCGTCTGTCATATATTAAAATCGTCAATTGATTGGAGCCGCTACACAGCGCAGGATGCAAATAACAGGTTCGGTTTTCAAGTACAAATTAGCCTTATACTATAAATTGTTGGCAGTGCTAAAAATGGCGTATAATTAAGAAGATAAATCTGTTTTTTAATAGCTTATTTATTTATTTCGCCGGTTGTAGGTATTAATTTTTTTTGACAGTCTCAAATCTAAAAAGCTGCATCTGCGGTTTCCGAAAATTTATTATTTCTACATTACGTACTTCGACATCTCGTCTTCTACCACGTACTTTGGAAAGCTCAGTTTTTTCGATGCGATTTTGTGAACGTACTTTTTAAAAGACGAGTTTCCCGTATTTTGCGCCTTTAAACAATGGATAGAAAACATTTTTTTTTCTAAGCTTAAGCAAAACGTAAAAAGTAAATTAAATTTTATCCTGATAAATTTTTCTTCAATGATTTGTTTAGAAAAACTGCTAAGCTAAGTCTAAGCAAAACCTAGAAATTAAGCAAAATTTTATTGTAGTAAGAAATATTATTGTATGTAATAGTCTTTTTTTTAATTAAGGAATAAAAATTTTATATATTTTCCTAAGCCTAAGTGAAACCCATGAATCAAGCAAAACTTTATGGTTTGGGCGGAAACTCGCTTGGGCAAAATACGTTTACGAAATCACATCCAAAGGAAAAGTTTTGCGAAGACGAGATGTTTAAAAGACCAGAATATTTTAGAAGACGAAATGTAAAAGACGAAACTTCCGGACACCGTATCAGCATACTGTTTCTAAGTACTCAATTTACCCAAGGCCCCATTCACGTTGAGGGATTTTTCAGGAAGAAAATAAAAGTTAAAAACATTCTCATTGGATTTTCCGGAAGAAAATAAAAGTTAAAAACATTTCTCATTAAGGGATTTGAGGGGAGAAAAATAAAAGTTAAAAACACTTACGCCTGATGTATCAACCAATGTTTATTATAATGCTTTGATTCAGGACGGACACATTTTTTACTTTTTTAAAAATAGATTTTTCAAAAAATCTGGCTTTAGAAGACCACGTACACTGACACCAGATAAAATATACATTATGCAAATTTCAAAATGGTAAAGCGGTATTTGTTAAAATCGTTTGTTTAGTTTAAAATATGATATTAATACGAACTACTAAGAACAAAAAGTAACAAAAAATTATTGTATGCTATGCTGTTATATTATAATAATTTCAACAATAGTGTGCATTTTATTTTATTAGAAATCAATTTAATCTTTAGCTGTATTTAAGTGGATTTACAAGTTTTAAACTCAATAAACAAAATCAGAGGGAAAAAATTTAGTAAAAATCCAGCTATGGTAACAGAATAGGAATTTACTGGCGGAGGAGGTAGTTGTATTTGTCCTGTGAGTTGTTGGAAGGTTTTCGCTCCGCTGCGTCGCGAGCTTCGCGTCGGCCACAACTTGTACCGCCACGAAAGTTTCTTTGAAAGTCGGCAGCAACTCCCGTTCGTCCAAAATAAAACCGTCGAAGGAAGTTTGGTTCGGACGAAGTTCCAGACAAGTACACGAATTTGATTCCCGCTTTGTATTTGGCGCAGTCGTCAGAACCTCCGGCTGCTGGATCTGAAAACGATATTTTTTCCAGTTTCAGCAATATGTTTATTTATTCAAAACATTTAAAAATAAAGTTAGCAATTTTTTAAAATCGGAAATTATTTTTAAGGACTCAAATTCATCAAGTTTTAAAAGTATGCTAAATCGCCCAAACAAAAATTCTACTTTTTTTGTAGTGTACTTTTTTGTCAAAGTATATTTTCAGTGTGAAGGTGAAGTCGTACTTTTTATGTTGTACCTTTCAAGTAGACAATTGTAATAAAAACAGACATACATAAGGTATCTGCTCCGCTACCAACTCTGTAATCAGTGCCATAAAGTTTATTTAATTCAGCAGCAGCTTTTCTTCCAAGACAATGCTAAAGCACATTGAAGTATGTGTTATTTTTCAGTATCTAATATAGCTAACTAAAACATTAAGTAAAACCTAACAAATACTATTATACAGCAATGGAAATTGCGGCTGCCACAGACTGATTTGCTTTAAATATACAAATATACAATCATGAATGGTTTTAGAAAGGGGAACGGGACACGAGGGTACTGGACACGAGGGTACTGGACACGAGGGTACTGGACACGAGGGTACTGGACACGAGGGTACTGGACACGAAGGTACTGGGCTTAAAAAAATTGCGTTCGCCACAACCTCGCAGCAAAATCGATTGATAATGCAAGGGGGGACGCGAGGGTACTGGACACGAGATTGCTGACAAGGAAAAAAAAAAAAAAAAGAAAAGAAAATACTGAAAACGAGGAAAAAAAAGGACAATGTAACCTTTCCCGCATAAAGCGGGATAAACTTATTACATAACAATAGTTTGTTTTGCTTAAATATTATTTTTAGTTTGTTTGACTAACTTATAAACTTAAAGATAGGATTATAAAAATAAAATTATTGAGAAGACATAAAACAAAAATAATAAATTCATAACTTTAAAACATTTTCGTGTAATTTGTCTACATTTTCGTGAATTTTTTTAATATAATAACTAGGTTTAAAAATGTTAAAAATCTATGAGACGACTCGAAAGATAATAAACATTAAGGTTGCTGTTATGCTTTGATTGTGCTGTCAAAACATTTTTGTGGTTTTTTTTAGTAGTGTGTTGAAAAAAATGATACAATTCGTAATAATGCCTTAGGAAAAAATAACTGCAAAAATAATTCTAAATAAATTCTTAATAATTCATAATAAAAATTAATAACATTTCTATAAAATAAACATAAAATATTTTCCGAAAAAGAATTGCTTGCATATTTTAACAGTAAATTATTCGGTAGTTTTTAAAAGCACACTATTATTGTAATATTATGATAAAGTTTAGCTTAATTTTTGGGTTTTGCTTAGGCTTAGGAAAATAAAGTTTACCGTGCAATTGGTTTTTAAGACTCCCAAAGGTCCGTTGTTGAATTGTTTTACTCGCGACTCTGTACTTAGATTTAAATGCATAAAATATCATACATGAAAAATCTAACAATGTTTTTGGGTTTTAAAAGCATATTTTGTTTGCCTTGTTTTAAATGATCAACATGTGTCCACATGTAGTATAAATTGTGTGTAAAATAACCTTTAAAAATTTCGTGTTTTAGTATGATGTTTTTTAAACATTGCATCATATTTAAGCAAAAAAAATTGTCGTTACTATGACAAAATCAGCCAGAATTCGTATAAAATATATGCAACTGTGATTCATTTTATATATTAAACAGCAGCCTTTTAACTACAGAATACGTCACAGTCACGTCTATTTTATAATGACTGTGGCTCATTTTGCCGTAGCACCGACGAAATGTTATTTATAATTAAAAACGAAACGACTTATGTAACGTTTAATTGTCTACGCGTTCAAACGATTAAAATTGAATTCAGCTCATTCAGTCTAAAAAATTTACATATTTGTGGCAAACGTATTTTTTCTTAGCTCAGTACCCTCGTGTCCGGTACCCTCGTGTCTAGTACCCTCGTGTCCAGTACCCTTGTGTCCAGTACCCTCGTATTTAGATTACCCTACATATTCCTAAAAATATTAGAAAGGTATGAAACGCGCCACGTATAATAATAATAAGAGATTGTACATAAATATTTTTTGAATTATTATTCTGATATTTTATTCGCTAAAATCGCTATGCCTCCTTCTATACCCATTTATCAAATACAAACACGCGTTTATCAAAAAGCTTAAAAGGCTGCTTTTTTGAAGCCAATTTTTATTTATTAGAACATATTATTCAGTATTAATCAAATTTATAATTATGAAAAAAGGCAAACAAAAAAATCTTTGGATGGGTAATAAAAACCTGAAAACTACAAAAAAAGATTTTATGTCAGCATAGGCAACCCACAATTAATGGTGTTTTAATCTCGTTGGTGGTTTTCTCTGGGTGGTCATGGGGTAAAAAAGAATAATCATAATGTTTTTATTTATACAGAAGCTCTGTAGTAAAAACTTCAACTTTAAAAAAAGTGTATTTTGGTACCCGGTTAAAAAATTTTATAAAGACCTAAAATTAATGCGTAGCTTAAATCATGGGCTATCAGTTAAAAACCGTTTTTTAATTTATATTTTTAAAAATGGCGGATTAGCCTTAATAAAGATTCTTATAAAAATACATACGAGAAAAAACGGCAATTATACTAAAAGTTCAGATACAGAAAAGAAAAAGAAGGAATGCAAAAAGTTTAGACCGAAGTGTACACCAGTCGTAATTGAAATAAAAAAGTTAAATAATGCTCAACTCAAACAACTGTGATAGTCGTGACGTTTCGATTTACAGTAACAAATACAACCTTTTGATTTATACAGTTAGGATAAATAAAAGATTTGGCTAATAAAAAATAAAAAAAAAATTTGCTTTAAAAATATAAAATTGCGATTGGCAAAGAATATGAAATCTGTCAACATTTTCTTAAATTTCAATTAGTTGCGATTTTACGATTTGTGAAATATTGTTGGAAACACGCCTGTATTAATGCTACATAAATGATCTACATTTTTGTTCTCCTTTATTTTTAAAGTATATTTTCAGAATAAATTTAGATAAACAAACTTTAAGGCTTTGAAAATATATAAACGCATTTTTATTATAGGTAATAATATATTTTAAGGTTTCTTATAACTTAAGTATTTAGTTTTTATTTAATATTTTTAAGTATTTTCATAAGGAAAAATATTTACCAAATCATCAACATCGGAAGGATATGAGTTTTTTTTTATGACCGTAGAAGTGAAGCCAAATTTGAGATTCAAGTGTGCAATGTTATGAAAGCGTCAATTTTATTTTTCATGGGCCAAAACTTGATTTCTAACAGCTTTTGCCTCGGAATCACTAAAATGCATGAGTACCATGATAGATCTCCATACATGGATCTGTTACTTGAACCTGATTCTGCAATAAAAACACAGATTTTAGTAAAGATCGGTTGATATATCGTCGAAAAAAACAAAAGCTAAAAATTTGGTTTTGGGTAATCTAAAGCGTTTTTTTGTATTTTAAAAAGATTTTAAAGTCTTTTTTTTAACCACAATGTAAAAAGTTAATGAAAAATAAATAAAAATGACATTAGATAACCCTGAAATTTTGCTGACTCTGAGCTGCCACTATCAAGTCCAGGATAGTGCTATTTTGAAATTAGCAAAAAAATTTATCAAAAAACTTTTATATTGTTGAGTTTGCCAGTTTCCAGGGTTTCCATCAACCCTGGTGTGGTCCGTCCGGCACGCCTCTCGCCTTGCTCACCCCCTCTTCCCACTCCCGGAGGAGCTCAGCAACCGCTACGGGGTTTGCCCAAAGGTCCTCTGGTCCCAGTGTCGTATTGATGTGTGTGCATGTAAAAAGGTGTTGTGTTGTGTGTGTTTGTGTTTTGCATAGCGGGCAGTTTGGTGATGTGTGTTGTGTTGGATTGATTTTGTGTAGGTAGGAGTAGAGGAAAGGAGATTTCCCTGCCCTGAGTTGGGCGAGGGTTCTCCTGACCCCGCGAGGAAGATTTTCTTCCTCGTTGCTTATTGCTGGTGCTTTTGTTTGAAGTATTGGGTTTATTGGAGTGTTATTTATGTGGTTTGTGACTGTGTTTGTGTGGATTTGTTGTTTTAGTGCTTTGTAAGTTTTGTTGTGTATGTCTGTAGGTATGTTTGTTGTGTAGTTGTTGTTGTGAAATATTGTTTGCTTTTTGAGCCTGCTGGGTGCAGGTTGTTGTGTTAAATAATTAAGTGGGTTGTTTGTGTACATGGCCGCCAATTTTGCTTGTTTTGCGTGGAGTTGGATGTGTGTTGCTATTGGGAGGACTTTAGCCTCTGTGTGTATGATGTGTGTGTTTGTGTCTGTGGTGTGCCCTGTTGCGACCCTGAGAGCTGTGTTTTGTATTGTTTGTAGTTTGCTGATTTGTGTGTGTGATGTAGTGGGGCCCCAGACTGTGCTGGCATACTCGATTATTGGTCGAGTGATTGCCTTGTATGTGTGTATGAGTGTTTCTTTTGGTTTACCCCACGTTGTTGCTGTGAGTGCGTTTATGATTTTGAGTGTTTTGCGTGCTTTGCTGTGTGTGTTTGCGATGTGTGTGTTGAATGTAAGCTTGGGGTCGAATGTGAGCCCCAAGATTTTTGGGTTTTTGGTTGTAATGAGTGTTGTGTTGTTTATTTGTAGTGATAATTGTGTGTTGTACTCTGCAGGGTCTGGTGTGAATAGTGTGGATGTTGTTTTGCTTGCATTTAATGTTAGTTGGTTGTTGTCTGTCCATGCTTGTATTGCGTGTAGGTATGGTTGTATTTGTTGTTGAGCTATGTGGTGGTTTGGGTGTGATGCATATATTGTGATGTCGTCTGCATATGTTATGATGTGTACGTTTGGTGGTGGTGTTGGTATGTCTGCGGTGTAGATGTTGAATAATGTGGGTGATAGACAGGATCCTTGTGGGACTCCTGTTTTGATGAGTTTTTGTTTTGATTTGTAGTTGTTGTATGTGGTGTATGCTTTGCGGCCTTTGATGTAGTTGTTTATGAATTTTGTGATTGTTGTTGGTACTTGTGTTTGTGCGAGTTTGTGTATGAGTGTGTGGTGATTGACAGTGTCGAAAGCTTTGGACATGTCCAGAGCTACGACAACTGTGCGGTGTGGTGGTTTTGGTTTGTTAAAACCTGCTGCTATGTGAGTGTAAAGTGTTTGTAATGCTGTGTAAGTGGAGTATTGTTTTTTGAAGCCGTGTTGGTGTGTAATGTTTGGAATGTTGCTTGTGATGTATGGATGTATGATTTTTTCGCAAGTTTTTGCGAGTGCGGATATGAGTGAGATGGGCCTGAATGATTGGCTGTTGTTGATGTTTTTGTTTGGTTTTGGGATTGGGATGTAGTTGGAAAGTTTCCAACTGTGTGGTATTGTGTTTGTGTTTATGATGTATGTTTTGTTTCAGCCCAACTAATTTTTTTGCGGTGTATTGCTATTTCGTTTGCTGTACTGTTAGTGTGATGGTGTGATTTTAGTTGTTTAATTGCCAGTATCCAGGCCTGCACGAGGTGGGAATGCAAAGTGAAGCAAAACAACACCTATCAACGCATCGCCTTCAAATCTGACCAAACCGAAACCAGTCAACTCTGCACCTTTTTTCAAATTACTTCTCCTAACCTTCGATTTTTTAATCCTACTATATAACAATTCAGTTGGCCTGACAACACAAACATTTCTTGCGTTGTTGTATGTGTGCGCACAATTGTGCGACTCCGCGCACAGCTTGCGTCCGCGAGTTTGTGATGAGTGTGCGGCGATTGAGAGTGTCGAAAGCTTTTGACACGTCCAGAGCCTAGCGACAACTGCGCCGTGTGGCTTTCTTTGTTAAAACCTGTGTGCATGTGAGTGTAGTGTAATGCTGTGTAAGTGAGTATTTTTTTTGAAGCCGTGTTGTGTGTAATGTTTTGAATGTTGCTTGTGATGTATGATGTATGTATTTATAGCAGTTTTTGTGAGTGCGGATATTAAGCGAGTGGTTACAGACACAACAGTACACCTATGTATATACAGTTGTCCTCTTGAAGAAAGCAGAATCAATGCAAGCACCATCAAAAAAAGCAGAATCAATGCAAGCAGAGGAAATTTCTTTTCTAATAGAGTGTTACACCTTGGAACAACCTACTCCCATCTCAAGTACCAACAACAATCACAAAATTCATAAACAACTACATCAAAGCCGCAAAGCATACACCACATACAACAACTACAAATCAAAACAAAAACTCATCAAAACAGAGTCCCACAAGATCCTGTCTATCACCACATTCAACATCTACACCGGCAACGCCACACCGACGTACTTGCTTAGATGTTTAAGTTTTATTTTTTGTCAGCCCAACTGAATTTTTTTGCTTGTTATTGCTTGATTTTGCTGTACTGTTCTATTGGTGATGATTTAGTTTTCAATTGCCGCATATAATTTGCGTATGTTTTTACCAACTCTTCTACCCAAATCGATCCTACTGAACTCTACAACAAACGCACAACACCGCAGAGCTACTCATAAAACGCATACAAAAACACAAAAACAACACATAGACATCACAAACAACTACATCCCTACAAGGACACTCAATCAGCAACAACAGAACACAACCAAATAGCGAACCAACACGCGTACGTCGCCCAAACACACACAGCAAAGCACGCAAAACACTCAAAATCATAAACACACTCACAGCAACGACGTGGTAAACCAAAAGAAACACTCATACACACATACAAGGTGTTGTATGTTTGTGAGGCAACAAAAGCAACTACAATACATCACAAAACTCTACACCAACATCATAAACACAAACACAATACCACACAGTTGGAAACTCTTCCAACTAGGGAAATTGGCAACTCACCTTTACTAAATAAACACCTTAACCAAAAACCAAAATCCTCACATTCGCCCCATCCCAATCCCAAAACCAAACAAAAACATCAACAACAGCCAATCATTCAGGCCCATCTCACTCATATCCGCACTCGCAAAAACTTGCTAAAAAATCATACATCCATACATCACAAGCAACATTCCAAACATTACACACCAACACGGCTTCAAAAAACAATACTCCACTTACACAGCATTACAAACACTTTACACTCACATAGCAGCAGGTTTTAACAAACCAAAACCACCACACCGCACAGTTGTCGTAGCTCTGGACATGTCCAAAGCTTTCGACACTGTCAATCACCACACACTCATACACAAACTCGCACAAACACAAGTACCAACAACAATCACAAAATTCATAAACAACTACATCAAAGGCCGCAAAGCATACACCACATACAACAACCACAAATCAAAACAAAAACTCATCAAAACAGGAGTCCCACAAGGATCCTGTCTATCACCCACATTATTCAACATCTACACCACAAACATCCCAACACCACCACCAAACTACACATCATAACATATGCAGACAACATAGCAAAATATAT
>JASAMX010025208.1:0-16477 GCA_030248175.1 Microlaimidae sp. YZB2_3
CACATTATTATTAAAAGAATTAAAAAATAAAAATTTACAAAGTTGAATAAACGCTTGATTCCAAATTTACACAGTTTTAAAACATTTATAAGCTTGTTTTACGTTTTTTTATGTGTTTTAAGCCCATTTTTAAGGCAGCGCGAAATATTGGCAACATCCTCAAAATTTGGTATTTTATACACTCGCAAGATCAATCATACCTAATCCGTACTGCCTACTAGGCTTCTGAAAAATTTTTTTTTTGGGGGGGTTGATCCGGGGCTAGGGGGCCAAATGCGAAAATTTTTTAAATTTTTTTTCAAAACCATCAAAAATGTAAAATTTATTCACATATGACGAACTAAATATATTGTTTGTGTAAAAAAAACCTATTAAGCTTACAATAAGCTGTCAAAAAGGACGAATTTAAAACAAAAGCGTAACAGGCACTATGTTGGCCGCAGCAAACCTTGAGGTGCTAAAAAACTTTCAAAAAATATAGAGCCTTAAAAGTTTATTTTTTTCGAATTTCCAGGTTATTTTGTTAGAAAAACATTATTTTCAAAGTTAAAATTCTACTAAAAATTGTCAAATATCGCAGATAAAAAATCCTCTTTTTTAAGTGTTTTCTTACTTGCAAACATGTTTCCCCGTTTGTCAACACAAAAACAAATTTCTAATAACTATGTCTCTCAACTTTGCCAATGTAATTTTTTTAAAATAATGCTATTTTTCGTGTAAAAACGTTTGAATCCGCGATTTGGTCTGAATTGTGTTATTTTAATTGCGGAAGAGCCAATAAAAATCATCAATTATGACGTAATAACAAAATTTTGAGACATAAGCATGTATTTAGGAATTTTAACGAAAATTTATGTTGCGTTTTCATGGGGTTATTTGGACCATTTTCTAATATTTTAAATCAAAATAAATTTTAAAAAATTTAAAAGTAATCTTTTAGAGTTTATTAGTGTTGTAAAACTTTTTAAGTGAAAGGTTTGCTGCTGCCAGCATACGGGCTTGGAATCCTTCCAAATTTCAAATTCGTCATTTTTGACAGCTTACTGTAAGTTTAATATTAGGTTTTTTACACAAACGTTAATAATATCAAAATTCGTCATACAGACCTGTGCACTGCCCCCCCCCCCCCCCGGGGTTAAAACGGGGGGGGGGCGATCTGCAAAATGGAGGGGGGGGCGGGGGGGGCAACTTTTTTGAAACGGGGGGGGGGCGGATAAAACGGGGGGGGGGGGGGGCAAGCAGGGGGGAAGAAAAGAGAAAAAAAGAAAAAAAGATAAAAAAGAAGGTAAAAGGGAAAAAAGGGACAAAAAAAAAACGAAAATAAGGTGAAATTAGGTTTAAAATCGCTTTAAAATACATTGAAATAGGCTAAAAACTGCAAAAAATTCGCGATGATGGCGTCATCATAGGTCGAAAATGGCGTCATTTTTTTAGGGTACTTCATTTTTTGGGAGGGGGGGCAATAAAACGGGGGGGGGGCAAATCCTCCAATAAAACGGGGGGGCATTTTCAGACCGTGCACAGGTCTGGTCATATGTGATAAATTTTACATTTTTGATGGTTTTGAAAAAAAAATTGAAAAAAATTTCGGCATTCGAGTTTGGCTCCAATAGCCCCCGGGGGGTCAATCCCCAAAAAAATTGTTAGGTCAAAAGTAAGGAATAAAAATTGCCGGAAATTTAATATATAACAATATGATCAATATCGTACACACTTCAAGCAGAAAGCAAAACAAAATAATTAATTCGGAGGATGTATAAGCGTCAAAAAAATTCGCGAAAAATCGCGAAAACCGCGCCCATTCAGCGCATTAAAAAAAAATTTGAGCGAGCCGATTTCGCTCGAACTTTCAGAAAAAACTCAAAAAAATATGTTTTAACAGCATACCAAGCGGCGTTTCTTATCTCGTACTAATAAAAATTTTTTTGGGACCAGGTTTTTTTCGCCGCATCGGCTGTAGTGATGACGTCATCAAAAAACATTTTTTCCTAACCTTTTCAAAAGATAGCCAAGAGTCTAAGCTATGTTCCCATATATGTCCCGCACATATTCTAACCTCCGTTATGGATATATAACATTTCAAAGTTACAGTTTTGTCGCCAGTCCACATCATTTCTGTATAGACTATTAAGTTAAGCTGACCCAATACAAATAAATTTCTAAAAATGTTTTATCGAACTTGTTTTTTTGAAAATCCAACTTTAGAAACAAAATTTTTTTTGATATTTTAAATAGTTTTCTAAATTTTCAGGTGTTTGGGATTTTAAAAAGATCTAAAACATTTTGAAGTCGATCCTATTGTGGAAGCTAAAAATCGTCAATAATGTCATTTTTTATGTAACTGCGCGGAAGTTTTCAAAGCGCTATAATCGATCTCAAGCCTTAAATAGTAACCTTTTTGTGTAAAGGGCACCTGAAATATGGGCGCTTGGAAATATTTTAAAAATACTTATAAAAATAAACACTAAATAAATAATTTTAATACGTTTTCAACAAATAAATCAATACCAACCTATATAATCAGGAACATCTTTCAAGTGATCTTGATACTTAATAGGGTGCAGTGTTTTATCATGGCGAAGTATTGCTAAGTCTCTGGGATTTTTAGAAAAATAACTTTTTAGCTTTTTGGATTTTAATACTTCGCTTCTGATTTCCGCAAGACGAGCCTCTCTTACGGCAGTATTTGTCACTGCTCGGTAAACATCCTGAAAAAAATTGCACTTTTTATCGACGCATGAATATTATTATAACAGTGTTTATAAATCGTTAAAAAACTAAAAATAGATTTAGTTTTTGTGGTGATGATCAGTCATTTCGAGTCTCCCTCAACATACATTCATTAAATTTGTTTAAACATGACCCTTTAAAGGTGAATAAAAAAACCGTTTAAATTTTTTAAACTAAATTATGTTATACTCTGATTATGTTTTGAGTTACAGACCTGTGCACTGCCCCCCGGGGTTAAAACGGGGGGGGGGGGGGCAATTCCAAAATGGGGGGCACGGGGGGAGGCAACTTTTTTGAAACGGGGGGGGAATAAAACGGGGGGAAAAAGAGAAAAAAAGGAGAAAAAAAGAAGGGAAAAGGGAAAAAAGGGACAAAAAAAAGCGAAAATAAGGTAAAAATAGGTCTAAAATGGCTTAAAATACATTGAAATAGGCTAAAAACTGCAAAAAATTCGCGATGATGGCGTAATCAAAAATGGGTCAAAAATGGCGTCATAATTTTAGGGTACTTTTTCATTTTTGCCGGGGGGAGGCAATAAAACGGGGGGGCAAATCCTCCAATAAAACGGGGGGCATTTCCAGACCGTGCACAGGTCTGGAGTTATGTATGGATATAGGGAAAGAATCTGATCATAGGTCAAAAATGGCGTCATAATTTTAGGGTACTTTTTCATTTTTTGGCGGGGGGAGGCAATAAAACGGGGGGGGGGGCAAATCCTCCAATAAAACGGGGGGCATTTCCAGGCCGTGCACAGGTCTGGAGTTATGTATGGATATAGGGAAAGAATCTGATCTAATCCATGTAACGACAAATTTAAAACAAAAATCTGGAAATTTTCATCTCAAAATCTGGATTTTCATTTTTGCGAATAAAAAAATAATAAAAACCTATTTAGCTAAACCCAACGGCAAAGTAGAAGCGACAGAGTAGTAACGACAGCCGCCCGGAGCGCAGAAAAATTATAAAGAAAGTTAAAAAAACAATAACAGAAATACGCAGTTTTTTTATTTTAACCATTTTAAGTATTTGGAAATGGATTTGAAATGAACCGCTGGCATTAATCCAACAACATTCAATGTTTACATAAAATCGCTTTCTGATAGCATTCGAGTTTAAACGAGCTGCATTTTAACTAACATTGTATTTATTATTTTCTGTAAAAACAAACCTATTACCAATACGTAAAATATAATGACTCCGTTTATTTTTTTTTCTTATATTTCTTTTTTTTCTTTTTATCTTATATTAGTTTTATTCTTCTTCATAAGATGTACTGATTGTAATTAACCATCCAATATTCGGCTGTTCAAATAATTAGCGCATATAAAAAATACAAACAACATTATAACTCTTATATTAAAAAAATTTTAACGAAATTTTAATACTACAAAAAAGACATAAATAGGCCACCAAATATCAATATATGGGGAAAAAACCTTACCGCAGCACGATATCTAAACCCATCTAACTCCTCCATACGAAACTGATATGGTTTAAAAGCATCTGAACCAACTAAATCAAACAAAAATTTTAATTAAGATTTTTTTAGATTTTCAATAAAATCGAAAATGTGAAAAACGTAATTTAACCTGTCAGCATTGTTTCTGCTCATAACAATAATAAGACACCTACTTTGCTCGTTCAGGATTATTTGCACTTTTTTTAAAAGTTCATTTTCAGATTCAGTGGAGAAGGACAATGCAGTTCCTCGGTTCCAACCTCGCGCAGTTCTAGATATTAACAATAACAACATTAGAACATTTCAACATAATTTAAAATACATATCAGTATAACATCACAATGAATACGAGAATGCGCAAATAATTAAAAATAAAATCCTTAAACTAAGTCGGAAGAAGCATCAGTGCTTTGTGTATTTTATAATTTTATTTTATTCACATTGCTTTATATACTTTAATAATGCTACATACCTTATTTTTGTGCTTATGAATAATATTTTTTCAGTGCAATACATATCGGAACTTTCCAGCTGTCACGCCCCTTTCGTGATAATAACTTTTTTGTGATATATTGTTTTTAAAAAAATTAGCATAATATAGTTTTCGTGGCGGGACCTAACGGACATTTAAAAGAGCGCATTCTCCCGTGTAAACAAAAGTAACATTTTTGCATAATTTCCCCGCCGCTACATAATAAAAATCCTTCTTTTTAGTTTATACAAACTGTAATGGTTCAAAGTTACCCCTGGGCCGTTGTAAAAACTATAAAACACACCGGCAAAACACATAAGTGTAGTTTAAGATTCGGTACACGCAGACAGTGCGTAGGTTTTTGGCACAGTCACACTTTCTGGTACACGTGACTTTTCGTTTTCACAGAACCAGCCTTACGCTTCTTCGCCCTTTCCTGTCCGTTTAGCTCTGCCACAAAGAGCTATTTTGTTTTTTTATTATTGTTTTGTCATTCAGTAAAAATTACTTATTTTGTTTGTTTGCAGAAGTTTTGCCCTCTTTGTTATAGCTCTGAAATAAAACCCAGACCTGTGCACGGTCTGAAAATGCCCCCCCCGTTTTATTGCCCCCCCCGCCAAAAAATGAAAAAGTACCCTAAAAATATGACGCCATTTTTGACCTATGATGACGCCATCATTGCGAATTTTTTGCAGTTTTTAGCCTATTTCAATGTATTTTAAGCCATTTTAGACCTATTTTTTACCTTATTTCCGCTTTTTTTGTCCCTTTTTTCCCTTTTCTCTTCTTTTTTTCTCTTTTTTTCTTCTTTTTTTCTTCTTTTTTCTCTTTTTTTTTCTTTCCCCCTGCTTGCCCCCCCCGTTTTATTGCCCCCCCCGTTTCAAAAAAGTTGCCCTCCCCGTGCCCCCCCATTTTGGAATTGCCCCCCCATTATAACCCCGGGGGGGCAGTGCACAGGTCTGAAAACCTATTTCGTTTAAATTCGTTCTACAACTCCAAACACTACACACAGAGAAGAGACTTATAAATTTACATAATATTATCATAAAGCAATTGCAATCCAAAGGCAGCGGCGACAGAGCGCAATATTATGGTTTACACCAAAAAATATTCTTCAAGTAAAATTTTTATCAATTTTGTTTTAAATCTAGCTAAAATTTACGTTAACGGCTTAGGGTTGATAACAAGCCACGTTTAATAATCTTAATAATTTTATAATAGCATTAAAATGATTAGATCTAAAACTTAAAAAAGCACCGTTGTTTAATCAACGTTTTTTTTATAATATTAAAAAAATTATTTATATTTAAAACGTCTTATTTATATTTAAACTCGTTTCTCATTATAACCAAAAAAAGTCATCTGCGCACGTTTATTAGACTTTTAGACCTAAAAAGGTTTAAATTCTAACGTACCTCCCGACACGATGAATGTAAGCTTCAACTGACAATGGAAAATCAAAATTGATCACGTTGGATACATGATGGAAGTCAATACCTCGCGACACACCCGATTCTTTGTCAGTTTTTACTCTAATAATAAACAAAAATTAACAACATTAAAAGGAAAAGTTGCTATTCTAAACAATATTTATTCAGCTCAGTTTGGCACCCAGAATTTCATTTGGGGGGGGTAGTCTGAGGGGGTCTGGGAGGCGAGAGTCCTCCAGTGGGGTCAAAGGGCAGAGCCCTTTGTCAGGGAGAGGGGTCCGGAGGGCAGAATGCCTCCTGGAGGAGAAAATTTTTAATTTAAGGCGCTAAAGTACACTAGAAATTTTAATTTCAGATGATAATTAATACAAAATTTAAGGTTTTTTATCCCTATACACTTAAAACATGTGTTTAAAACGTTAATAAAAGGTTCAAAGTGTTTTATAGTAGTTTTATTTAACATGCATGCCTTAACCTTGTAATTATTTGCAAAATTAATTTGAATTCGTTTAATGACAATATCTCCACTACAGCCGTCTTTTTGGTTTATTCGTAAAGTCAAACCAATCCAATCCCGCGCAATTACCTTTGCATCACTAGTTACAAAAGCGCTCACACCCTTTACCTTGCACCCCTCCTTGGTCCACCCGTAAGCTGTACCATTTTTCCTCTATGTAATATACACCCTCTAAATGACGAAATACCATTTATAATTTGAATGACAAGTGGAGAGGGTATATTCCATGTCGAAAATTGCATTACGTGTGTTATGTTTGTAAAACAAAGATAAATTAACCTAACAATGACTAAGCAAGAGCTTTAAAATTAAAGCCTTTTAGTCATTCTTTTTCTAGTTAGCCAGGACTTCTGTTGTGATATTTATTATGTATTAGTTAGTATATGTTTATTTTTGTGTTTTTTTTTTAATTTTTTGTTTAGTGTAACCCAATTGGGTTACTATTTTATAATCTACATTATGCATGTACGTATTCACTAGAAAATAAAATCTATCTTATCTAACTATTGAACGGCATAATTGATTTGAAATCGAAAAACTAAGATAAAATGTCAATTTAAACTACCTGCGAAACGGTAAAAATTTGGTTTTTGACTATTAAGATGCTTTTGGAAGGCATCAGGAAAGTTTCTTCCATATTAATATTAAAGAAAATTTTTTTTCTCTCCCAAAACTCAAAAAACGTAGGGGTCCCCTTCCCCTCTACAAAAAAAATCAGGTTTCGGGGGTTCGAGGACGCCGCCCCCCCCCCGGACACGATTCAGCTACAACTAGGAATTTAGCTACAACTGCATTAGATTTACAACTCGGAATTTAATGCAGACCTGTGGACGGTCTGGAAATGCCCCCCGCTTTATTTGCCCCCCCCCCCCGCCAAAAAATGAAAAAGTACCCTAAAATTATGAGGCCATTTTTGACCTATGATGACGGCATCATCGTGAATTTTTTGCAGTTTTTAGCCAATTTTAATGTATTTTAAGCCATTTTAGACCTACTTTTACCTTGTTTTCGCTTTTTTTGTCCCTTTTTTCCCTTTTCCCTTCTTTTTTTTCTTTTTTTCTCTTTCTCTATTGCTTGCCCCCGTTTCAAAAAAGTTGCCTCCCGTGCTCCCCCGTTTTGGAATTGCCCCCCAATAAAACCCCGGGAGGGAGGGGCGAGCACAGGTCTGTTAATGTAATGAAATTTTTTTGAATGTTTAACTAATGGTTTTATTTTGCTCATAACTACATACATTTGTTACAAATCCCACTATGTTAGTCTGTGATTTAGTTGCCAAACATAACCAATTAATAAAAAACTACAAAAACTAAAAAAATTAAACAAAACTGTGAAAAAGTAAGGTAGAAGTGAATAAAATCGCAAGCTTTTAAAATTCAAAAAAATCAACACATAATTATCTATTTGGCTTACACCCAATAGGGGTTTGCGAGTGTTGACATATTTAGGTTTAAGGGGGAGTGGGAGGTCTGTAATTCCCCCCTGTTTACCTTTAATCATGACTGACATTTATAAGATACACTAAAGGTGCGACACCGAATAAATATTTTGTTTTGTTGATGTTTGAAAAAAGCTTACCTCAGTGCTGAATAAAAGTTATTTCCATGAAAATATTTATAACTTTTAAAAAATGCAGTTTTTTCGGTAATTACATATTAAATTTTCACAGTGTATAAACAAATGCGCCAAAATTTTGCGCAGAAATAAAATTTTTTTTTTTTGGGTTTAGCCTTGTAACTACTAAGTGGTCCACACTTTTTACTTCACATCAGAAAATAAGGACCTTTTAAGAAAAAAAAGGCTTTAAAAGGGCCCCTATCGTACCCACTTTAAAAGGGCCCCTATTTTTGAACAATTCACAAAAAATCATTGGAAAAAATTTTAAGAGGTCTTAACGCATTAAAATAGCAGAAATAAAACATGAAACAGACTAAACGATGATCATTACGTAGAAGCTTTAATTGTCTTTTGAATTGCATAAGTTATTTTTTGATAATTGTTTTTGAAAGTTAGAAAGAAAGTTTGAGGTATTCATAAATATAAATTAAAGATAAAGGTTTAACACACAAAAAAGGTACAACCCCTTCAGGAATTAATTATTATTTATGTTTATTATTATTATGTTATTTTAAATTATCGTTTAAGTTTAAAGTATACCGCTGGGTATAATATCAATCATAGTAAAATATTTTTTAAGAAAATTATTTTCAGGTTTTAGAACAAACAAGCTACCGTTTTTTTGGTTTTTTCTTGAGTTTTTCGGCACTATTTGTTGGTTGTGTAGCATCTTCTTCTTTGGGGCTTTTTGAAGAAGATGGCTGATTGGGGTGTTCCAAGGCATTTTCGTCAGCAGCAATCAAATAGTTATACATTCCTTCGTTGAACTGGTTTACTATTTGACATCTAAAATACGAAAAAAAGCATTTTGTACAGATTATATCTTCTATTTAAGGCTCAAAATTGTTAAGTTTCATGTTTGATATTTTTTTCAAAATCACTTTGCAATGCGTTTGACTAACTGCGCATTTTAAGATTCCGTTAATTAATTTCGGCCACCTTAAAATTTAGGTGAAAAAACCTGTTGTAAGGCCACTATAAAATGAAAACTTTAAACCTCCACTAATTTTTAAGTGTAACAGAAATTTTAAAATTTTGAACTGGAATAAAAAAAATAGCTATCGTTTAATTTTTAGGCGAAATTTTGGGTCGATTGAAAAAACCAGAAAAAACTTATCCAAAAAAATAAAAAAGGTGGCCGAAATTAAGTCAGTTACCCTACAAATTATATTTTACTTTTTGAGTAAATATTACTTACTAAAAACAAGTTAGTTTCGTCGCTTTTATAAAAAAACTATTTGTAATAAAACACCACAAAGTTTCTCGAATTAAAAATTCCTACAGCAATAAAAACATAACATTATTATTAAAAAAAGATTTTTTTAAAAAACCAACCTGGAGTTGATGGGAAGTTCTGAATTAAGAACACATATCGATATTCCGAACTGACCCAGAAAAAGTTTAAGACGATAACACCTGTCAACTGAAGATACAAAAATAATGCTTTTTCCTCTGATTAAGCGAAGCTTTAAAAGTGCGTATATTAGCACAAATTTGTCTTCTTCCTCACATCTATAAGGAAAAGCATCGGAATCAGACAATATGCCGCCCTGTCCTGGAATTCATTTATTGTAAAAAAAAATTCGGTTAAAACATTGTGGTTTTATTGGTGGTTGTTCATGAGTGAACTGCCTCCAGAATTGTGGGTAATATATAATACTTGATGAGGGAATAGATGGGCAGGCGGAGGGAGGGTTAAGGAGGGCTGGGAGGTATGGTTGTTAAACCCACCCCTCACAAATCCCGATTACTGCCAATACCTCCTCAAAAATTTGAGGGTACCCACCTAACCCGGACCCTCGCCGCAACAAAAAATTTGGGGGGTCCCAACCAAACCCAATACTAAACATTTTAAAAATGGAGTATTTAAGGTACACTATACTCCAAAAAAATTTTGGGACCCCACCCAATTTTGGGGGGTGGGGTTCTAATATACTCCCCCCTCTGAATACAGGAGAATTAATAGAAAGCCACAATTTGTTTTATAAAATTAAAGTAGTTTGTATAACTGCATTAAAATACAATAATTTTTCAATTAACAAGTCCTCAGAAAATTTATACAAAAAACTTAGCATACAAAATTCCTAAATTCAGTTTAAAAAATAACTAACGAACTGTGGAATAAATCATGAGTCCAATTCAATTAAGTTAGTAGTTAAGATAGTTAGTTAGTACTACAAAAAATAAACGGGTTTGCGTGAACAGAAACCGTAGGCTTAAGCTTAGCTTAAGGCTTAGCTTAAATTTAAAATTTGGTAAATAATCTTCCCGGAAATTTTCAATATATACATGCCAACCCCCAAATTTGGGAAGGGGGTATGCCATACATGCATAGATGAACAAGGGGGTAGGGTGGGGTCCACCCTCCCCCTAGCCTCTAAATTTTGCCCCCCCCCCCCCTAGAAAAAATCCAGGGGCCCCACTCCCCCCAAATTTTCGAATTTCTTACCCCTGACCCCCCTCTGGATTTTGAAATCTAAACCCTCCCCTCCCCTCTGGAGAAAATTTTAAGTACTTTTTTATACAAGTTTTCTTCCAAAAACGTGATTTTTTAACACAAAATCATGTTTTTACACCCTTTTTATACCTAAATATCACTTTTTATTTAATAAAATGTAGTATTATCTTATAAAAAACTATTATTAAACATTTAATGGTTTAAAAGTATTTTGTTTCAGAAATTGGACCCCACCTGACCCTGATCCGCCTCTAGGTTTCAGAATCTTCCACCCCGGGTCAACCTCCCTAGATTTGAAATGTCATTTACCGGGGTAAACACATCCAAGCTTTTTGACCGTGTTCATCTATGCATACATGGGCATGGGGGCGGTGTTGGAGGGGTTAACCAACTTGCCAACCAACCTTCTCTACCCCGGACCAACTTGTCCATGCACGGAGTAAACCCCTTTCCCTTCAAAAAACTCGGGAGGCTCCCCACATTTGCTTCCTACTTCTTTAATGAAAAAATGCGTTATAAGCTTGAAAGGACTAAAAAAAGTGATAGGTATTTAATGAGTTTTCAAATTAAAATATAGTCAGGGACTAAAAGTTTCTTATAAACATATATAACAAACATAATTAATGTCTCATACCTTCGACAACAATAAAAATATATCATCCATTATCACCTACTTTTTGTTTTGAAAAAACAATCATTTCATATATCACATATTCTTATTTAACTAATCTAAAACCTAAGTTATTAGATACCTTTCTGCAAAGTTTTATTAAAGGCTGTCAATCAAAAAACGAATTATTAATTTCGATTAGGGATAAGTCCTATGACAGCCCTCAATATTTTGGTATAACAGCAGTAATACAAATGTAAGTAAGCATTTATGTAGAGTACTATTACGCTTACCATATTTCAATAGTTTATAATCCATACCAGAATGAAGTAGCTAGCTTATTTTCATTATTATTGTGAATTTCAGAAAATCCCAAAAATTTAGAGTGAAGATTTTTATTTGAATTCAATTAAGACAAACACCAGATCTAGTTAAGGAAATTTAATTAGATAATTTTGCACTATTTTACTAAAACAAAAAATTAATGTTGTCGTTCCTTTATTGATTTTTATTTTTATTCGATAAAAACAATTAAAATTTAGCTGGCCAAAACTAAATTTTTGTCAATACAAGCTCGGTTCTCAAACATACAACATATTACTTGAGTGCATTTTTGTTTTAAAAAATTATTTATGTTTCTAGTTGAATTTCATCATTTTTTTCGGTCATCCATAGCAATGGCGTTAAAGATAAAGATAATACAATTTTTCTGGTTATGATTTTATTACAGATTCATTTAATAACTATTTTTAAAACTAATTTAAAAAATAGCTAAGCATGTCTGAGTTGAGCTTGAGAGTCTGGAGATATGTTATGCCATACATGGGCACGGGAGGTTGCTGAGGAGGTGGATAAAGGCTGGTTCATACTTATGACAAAACGTCCTTTGGACAAAGTCCAAAGGACTTTTGTCATTTGGACCTTTGTCCAAAGGACAAAAAGTGTGAAAACGTCCTTTGGACTATGTCCAAGGACGTGTTCATAAAATTTCCCCCCTCCCTTCCTTCCTCCCCCCTGGTTACGTTCCTAGGCAGAGCACTGTCTCTAAAAAAAACACAAAAACAGACAGGCCCGTCGCCTGACAGTGCACAGGTCTGCATGACAACTATACGACGAAAAATTGCCACCGTAAGAAAACATGCAGAGTATCATAGAACATCAAGAGAAAGTTCAATTTATTTACATTTTTGTTCGGAATAATTTTTCTCTAAATTTGAACAGAATTAAGTATAGCATCTCTTGAATCATCTCTTGAAACACAAAAAGTTGCAGAATTTGCAAAATGATACGGGGGAATTTAGCCTTTGAATTTTTTTTCTACCTTAAAAAAATTGTCTTAAAAACAACTGATTTGCAAACATTGCGAAGATTCCGTATCACTTTGCAGTTTTTTGCTGCCAAAATAAGCTTATGTTACGTTATGCCAAAACTGTTTATTTAAGACAAGCCTAATTAATACGTGTTTTTTTCTTAGTTTAGAAATAAAATGTGTGTAAAACAATTTGATTTAAAAATTCTTTTTACTAAATTATTATAAAACACTATTTTTTTATATCTTTTTAAAGTTTTTTTAATCTTGAATAATGCAAAGTGTAACACCGAATAGTTTACTGTCATCATCCCAGTATTAAAACGGAAGAGATTTTAAAGTCGTTTCTAAAATATCTGCAACAAGGTCGTCATTTGTTATTTAGATGATCAGGATTGAAACAGAAAGTTCCATTGTCAAACGCGTTAATTGCTTTATCAATAAGTGTATCCAATTTGCTATATACTCGTAATTGTTTTTGTAGTAATTGAATTTGAAGGCTTTGAAGTTCTTCACTTTCTAAAAAAAACACGAAAATTAAGTGGGTGTGAAATTTACAAAAAAATTACCACTAAAGGTAATATATTTTAAGCGAAAATTTTTTAAAATGTTATGTACTACGAACTGCATAAAACTCGTTAACCCTGATAATGGCACCACTCACCCACCATACTTTTACTTTTGTTTTCAAAAACAAAAACAATTGTGTAAAAACAAAAAGTTAGCAAAGGTATTAAAAAATTTATGCGCCATTAAGTTTACATTTTTGAATACATTAAAATGGCAAAATTTACAAAAGTTTGTTAACACAAACAATAATATCTATCCCCCAACCCGGAAAAAATATAACAGTATATTCTCTACCCTCTCTCCACATTTAATCCGAGCGAAAATTTAAAATCATATTTTTTAGTTGAATTTAATGGAAACAATAAAAACGATTAGGGCCGGTTCACACCGGAGTGACTGCTGATAGGTGACGCACAGCGCACACAGTTTACACGGCAGCAACAATGATAGTGCAATGAGGTAAACGCGCGCGTTTACTATCCACTATCAACTGCCACTCTGGTGTGAACCTACCTTTAAAGCTAAATATTCAGCTTCAGTTACTTGATTTGGATGTGTAAAATGTTCACGTTAATAACCGTCGGATCATTTTTGATTATCAATTGTCCAGTATCGTAAAAAGTCATTGAAATATACACTAGACACATCAAATACAAACAGAAACACAGTTTATTAAATACTTGAGTTCATAACTCAAACAAGGTAAAACAGTTAAGTATTGTTTAAACGAAAATTGTGAATTGCCTTAACTGTAAAGCATTCAAAGAACCGTGCAAAATGATTGCCTTTTTGATAACAAACCCAAATAATAGAAATTTCACTATAAAGAGGTGGAAAAATATACTGATTCATAAGCAGGATAGTTTTTTTCAATAGGAAAGAATAAACCAGTGTTTTAAGGGGTTAGTTTTTCCGGAGGAAATAATATACCTAACAGCTTTTTATCGCATATTTTTTGCAAGAAAAACCATGGAAAAAACGATGTCCCACGACACTGGCATGGCCAAATTTTAGGAGCAACAGACGCCTCTCCCTGGCTACGCCACAGGATAGGGTAGCACTAACAAAAATATATAATATACAGTGGCGTACCCAGGGGGCAGGGAGGGGCGCCTCCCCCCCAAATCCGGCGCAGCCATAGGTGAGAACGGTCCGGGAAGCTAAGGGTTACCCGGGGTAAATCGAATTTTGAATTCTAGGAGGGGGTCCCCCCTAGCTTTTTAGGGGGGGGTCGCCCTGGGGTGCAAAATTTTGAAATCTAGAGGGGGTCAGGTGGGGTCCGGTGTGCGAAGCAAAACAATGTTAAACCATAATAACTTTAATAATTGTTCTCAGATAATAATAATAATAATTGTTTAAGATAATACTACATTTTAATGAATAAAAAGCGATATTCTGGTGTAAAAACATGAATGAGTGAAAAAATCACGTTTTTGGCAGAAAATTTAGTATAAAAAAAGTACCTAAAATTTTCTGGAGGGGGGAGGGTCAGATTTCAAATTTTAGAGGGAGGTCAGGGGTAAAAAATTCGGAAATCTGGGGGGAGGGGGGGCTGGATTTTCGTCTAGGGGAAGATCCCAAAATTTCAAGGCTGGGTGGGGGTGGACCTCACCCTGCCCCTCCCCCTTTCTCACCTATGGGCGCAGCCTGATTTTTTCGTAAGGGGGGACGCTTATGTTTTTTTTGAATTTTGGGAGAAAAAATGTTTTCTTTAATATCAATACAGAAACTTTCCTAATGCCTTCCAAAAGCATATTAATAGTCAAAAAACCAAATTTTCCCCGCTTCGCGGGTAGCTTAAATTGACAGTTTATCTTCGTTTTTCGATTTAAAATCGATTATGTCGTTCAATCATTAAGGCATACCTGTTAAATAAAATTATTATAAACATTATTAAGCTTTTATTAACGTTTTAAACAAATGTATAGAAATAAAAAAAACCTTGAATTTTCTAATAAGTACCATCTGGAATTAAAATTTCTAGTGTATTTTAGCGCCTTAAATTAAAAATTTTCTCCCCCGGGGGCATTTTGCTGACAAGGGACCCCCTGACAAGGGGCTCTGTCCCTTGACCCCTCTGCCCCTTGTCTGGGGGGGAACTGACATTTCCCAGACGCCCCTTCAGGGTTAGTATTTACCTCCCACCCAAACCGCCCTCCCCCGAAATTAAATCCTGAATATATGAAATATGAAATATACTGAAAAATGTGCAATCCCTGTACAACAAACAAAATAAGAGTAGGCTATTATAATGAGCCTTTCCATTTTAATGGCACCCTCCATAATAATGGCATAGTAACGATTTTAATTTTTGGGAATAACATAGAGAGGAAGCCATTATTATAGCATTTATTTATTTAATTTTATTTCATAAATATAATCACAAGCGTAATACTAATACTGTCCGGGCCGCATGATTTTTACCGTGTCGGACAGTATTATTCTATACTTGTTGTGACTGTGAGTATATATAAAATGAAATAAAATCCAAAATACTATTATAATGGTTTTCTATACATTTTAATTCGCTCGAATTCAATGGCTATTATAGCATTATAATGGAGGGTGCCATTTAAATGGAGAGGCTCACTATAATGGACTATTTTTACTTACTTTTTTATATAGGAATTGCACATTTTTCAGTATAGTTTTGGCACTAGTGTACCTGTTGTTACTTTATGTTAAAATTTAAGTATAAAGACAATAAAGTTAAATTTAATTATTTAATTTCAAAAAAAAGAGCGAAATTCTTACCTGGAATGCTTATCTGACTTTTGTCTAATGGCCTTTTTCGACCTCGTCGATTGCCTTGCGACCATTTGTTGGAAGAAGAACCGATTTCCATATCTATTTCAATACTGTCTCGCGGTGAAGAATTCACTTCTTTCTCCAGCACCATATCAGCATCGAGACTTTCAGAAGCGGCTGGCGTTTGACTTCTGGCAGTTTCAACAACGATTTTATCCGTATTTATAGTATTGCTACTACGTATTTCATTAGCTAAATGCGAATAGGGCGTGAAATCCACATTTAGTGGACTTTTCTGGCGAATGAATGCCGTCGCTTGAGGAGAGAAATTATCACCATCCTGTAATATGTTTTTAGACGAATAGTCCAGCTGAACGGAGGAACTTGGGGAAGCGCTGGATAAATTTGGCAATCCCTCAACGGGAGAAGGCTCTGGTTCTTCTACTAAACTGACAGCGGCTGATTCTCGAGCCATGCGTGACAAAATAGGCGAACTTCTGGAAACTGAAACATTCCCTACGCTTCTGTTTTGCAGATCCGTTTTATTTTGAGATAAATTT
>JASAMX010025209.1:0-17480 GCA_030248175.1 Microlaimidae sp. YZB2_3
ATGTAAATTAGCAATGCATCATACATAATGCACCCAGGGATTTCTTAATGTAAATGTTAATGTATATTTTTTGTGAAACATTTTTCGTCTGGGTCTCACATTAAAATCTGACAGTTTTATATTGATAGCTATGGTGCTACAGAGTAATATGCTCCACGGCGCAATAGGCTATAGTCTGTTAATAACTACTTTATGAAAAAGGAGATCTTCGTGAAGAAAAACAACTCGGTTTTGTTTTCATTTTTTTTGTATAATAAAAAAAAGATTAACAATTTTTTGTATTATAAAAACATGTTTAATTTGAGCATAATATTATTTAATTACATGTAACTGAGTTAAAACCTTAGTTTTTATATGGCGGAGATTTGGCGGCTATTTGGCGGCAGTTTGGCGGCAGATTTGGTGGCGCACATCCAACACCCAAAAATTGTTAAATAGATATAATAAACATTGTTTTTATAATTACAATATAATACACAAAAACTAAGCATTCCGTTATGCTCATTTATTTTTAAGTGAGTCTAACAAAATATAGGTTAGTTTATATGACTATTAAATCATTGTATAAATTACTCATCATTTTTACAAACAATAGCTAAAAAAATCTTTAATTCCGTCTGAATGAATTACTTTAAAAGAATCGAGTTTATTAAAAACTACTAGTAGCGAATTGAGCAGGGAGCAAATTCTCCAGGGAGCGAATTGTCCCTAATGAAGTAGGTTTGATAAGATTTGCGTTTATAAAAAATTCCGGGAGCGAATGGTCCCGGGAGCGAATTGTCCCTAATGAAGTTGGTTTGATAAGATTTACGTTTATAAAAATTCCCGGGAGCGAATTGTCCCGGGAGCGAATTGTCCCAGGAGAGAATTGTTCCAGAACGAATTGTCCAATGAGCAAATTGTCCAGGAGCCAATTGTCCCGGGAGCGAATTGCCCGGGAGCGAATTGTCCGGGAGCGATTGTCCCTGGAGCGAATTGTCCAGAAACAAATTGGCGGGAGCGAATTGTCCCGGTCCCGCATATGTTATGCATACCTATGCATAAATTCGCATTCATACGTATACATATTTTTTAGTTATATGCATACGTATGCATTTTTTCCGCAAAGTATATAAAATACGTATGCATTTTTTTGAAACTTTTATGTATACGTATGCATTTTTTCATGCATACGTATGCATAAAAGTTGCAAAAAAATGCGTACGTATGCATATACATTCCGGAAAAATACATACGTATGCATATAAGTTGCAAAATATGCATACGTATGCATAGTTTAGAAATTAAAAAAAAAGTTTTTTTTGTTTTTTGTTCTTCATTTCTCATTCTTCTTTTCTTTATTAATTAAATTTCATGTATTCTTGACAATGCTAAATTTATTAACATTATAAGAAAGATAGTAATGTATAAAAATAAATACAGTTAGAACAAGAAATTATTAAATAACTACTAGAAAATCTATAAGCAAAAGAGAAAAATAACTGCGATTAATTTTAAAACTTCTTTACACAATCTCAATTTTTCGTTTTTTAAATAATATTAATAATTTTAAAGTTAGCTGTTTCTAAAAAAGGACCCAAATAAAAGAAACAAATAATTTTAGCCATACCAACTACGCGGTGTTTTCAATACATTAGCGAAACACAATCAACGATTTGGTGCAAAAAATCACCTTAGAAGAAATGCACCTGCAAAAAAAGAGCCCCACTAGTGTAAAAACGCTGAGAAACTAGGAATGGGAAAAAAGCACCCTAGTTAAAATGCACCCGCGAAAAAAGGGCTCGACTACTGTAAAACGTCGAGAAATTGTGAAAAAACGCACCCGCCTTTGAAAAAAGCTCCCATGGCGGTAAAAGTCAAAAGGAAAGAACGCACCCTAGAAAAAAATTCACCTGCGAAAAAAGAGCCCAAGTGTAAAAACGCTGAGAAACTGTGAAAAAACGCACGGCCTATGAAAAAAAGTCCCACTGTCGGAAACTGTTTTTTATTACGTAAACAAAGCGTTGTCAACACACTAGGAGCTAGCGTCTCATGAAAAACAGCACCTATCGCGCAAAAACTTATCCACATAAATGTATTTTTTTTAGTTTTTTTTAATATTATGTATATCTAATAATTGCATTTTTTGTTTTTATATAAGTTTGTAATTAAAATGTTTTGCACGTGAAACTTAAAAAATAAGCCAAACACTGATGTTTATTCAGCAAGAGACAATACAACGAATCTAAAACAAATCAGAAAAATAAATGAAACAAAAAAATAGTCAATTGTCACACTACATTGATCGATTTTTTGTTATAATTGGTATTCATGGCTTTTTAATATTCATTATGCAAAATCCACAAATTAGTTATTGGCTGCTTACGTCCTCTGCTAGTCTATATTTAAGGATTTTTCTGAAAATAAAATGTGATTTTTAACTTTAACAACTTTATTGGTAAAAGCAAGAAAACATAAATCATTGGTTTCATAACGAATTCTGATTTCGCGGTGGGACCGCAGACCCAAATTTTTGTAATGCTAGGTAGGTCTATTAGAAAAAATTCAATTCAAGTGACTAAATGTTGAAGTAAAGTGTAATTTTTTTTGAACTTATCAGTTTATTTTGAAAATAAAATTGTGTTCGGTTCAAGTGCTAGAAAGTGAAATTCTACCATTAAATTTTAACATATTATAGGCATAGTTAACTATGTTTGCGTTTGGGTAGAGTTTTCTGAGTTTTTGAACGATAAACCTAGTTAACATGTTTTCTTTGAACTGAAGTTGGGTGAAATCATCACGTAGACCAATAATTTTTTCACAAGGACGGAAGCCTTTTAAATTTCCCCATGTTTCTTTCACTAAGGCGACATGTTCCAGGCTGCCGAAACTGACGATGAGACAGTCGAATTTTAACCAGTGAATAGATTTGATATTGAAGACGATGTCTTTGGCTAAATTGCCTCGTAAATTCTGCATGGAAAGAAAACAATTTAGCGCATGTCGCTACAATTTGCGATGTCTGGGGCCTATTTCATAAAATTGCATGTAATTGATATACCGCTGTAGATAAATTAACGCCTATTTTTCTTTTGTATTTTTAATTAAAAAGTATCTATATATAAAAAGACGTAATGTCTGTGTGTGTATGTGTGTCTGTCTGTCTGTCTGTCTGTCTGTCTGTGTGTTCTCTAACTACTCCCTAACCACCCATCGGATTAAGGTGAATGAGTTATATAGTTGTGTAGAATATAGTTGTATCTTACACATACAAATATAACCTTCAATTGAAAAAGTAGCGATTTCGCACTTGTCAAAAATTGCTGTTAGTATTATTTTTTTAATTGTCATTTCATCAGATTAAAAAAATGCAACAGTGCTGTGTAATTAGTTCAACGTATAAATAAATTAACCTTTTCGCAAAATATACAAAAATTAACCAACTTTAGCCCTTAAAAATTGCACTCATGTTCCAAATTAAGTAATTTGAAAAAAATTATTAAAATACATTTTTTAATCTTTGTTTTTAATCCGATTTAGTGAAAAATTTTGAATGTTTTTGTTGTTAAATAGTCGATTCAATACTGCAAATATCGCGGTCAGCTAAATTTTATTTTCCTATAGTCGACATCTTTACGTCTATACACACCCCCAGGGAGGAATTGCCCCTTTTTCCTGCTCTATTCTTAGAGCATTTTTTAAGGCTAGTATATAATATAGAGAAACTAATAATTCTGAATGAAGGAAGAAATTTAATTTTATATTTATACGAATATATTGTACCATAGAAAAAATAATACCTATATTTTTACCAATTTTGTTTTGTTTTTGTTTTTTTTTTAAGAAAATGGCCCAATTTATATATATGTATTTCCCAGAAATTAACAATATTCAAAATTGATGTTTTTTTTTACAAATTAGGTTTCAAAGTATTTTTTAAATCTGTTTTTTAACCCTTTTTAATGTACTGTTGTGCCATTATTCTTGTTTTTTTTTCCAAAGTGCGCATGGCGTTTTTAGTTGGATTTTAACACGTAAACTGGCACACCTCTTGTGATTTATTTATTTTAGTCTTTACGTTATAACAAAACCCAACTAATATGTGCTACAAACGACTTTGGCTTATTGGGTTTATGTTATGTTATAATTTTAGTGTAAAAAATAAGACATGCCGACTATGACTTATTATGTCGTATAAACTGCATTAAGTCATAAACTCGTCAAAGATTATGAACAGTGGCCTATTTCATAAAGATTTCTCTAATTGTAAATTAATAAACGCATTTAATTTCTTCTTATTTTATTAATTAAAAAATACATACGTAACTGTGGAATTTACGGAATTTACAGACATGTAATTTTTTTAATTCTAAACGCAATTTTATTAATACAAGTAGCCCGTGTCAACCATACGGCTGACAAATAATTTTTCCCGCATTTTTTATATTCATTTTCTAATTTTTTTTCCAAATTCAACCCTTTTATGCCATTCCCGTGACTGTAAGCTTTACAGTGATACCTCAGTTACCCACTCTAATTTTAGTTGAGGAGAAGAGAAGAGAAGAGAAGAGAACTTTTCCTTTTTCGGTGAAAATATGTTGTCCAGTATAAAAATGTCCGTGTTAATTTTTTTACTGATTTCAACCATCTTATAATGCCCCCTGAACTATAAGGTTTTCCATAATATCTCATTTGTCTTAATTTTTTCTGTGGTTGGAGAGGAAGGTTCTTCCATTTTTGGTAAAAATATGTTGTCCAGTATAAAGATGTCCATGTTATTTTTTTAAAAATTTTAACCCATTTATGACATTTTAGACTGTAAGCTTTGCAATGATACCTCATTTATCCCAATCCGTTTTGTGGTTGAGGAGAAGGGTCCTCTCTTTAGATGAAAATGCGTTGTCCAGCATAAAGATGTCCTTGTTATTTATTTTTTTAAAAATTCAACTCTTTTATCACTTCCTTGAAATGCAATTTTTGCAATGATATCTGATTTAGCTCAATCCTTTTTGTGGTTAAGGAGAAAGGTCATTCCTCCTTTTAGTAAAAAAAGGTTGTCCAGCATAAAGAGGTCCATGTTCATTTTTAAAAAAACATGATATTCTGGCTTCACAATGACGAATTACTCCTATCAATAGGTTTGAGTCAATTTAGAGATACAATTTTTTTCAACTTTCAAAGTCCATAGGGCCCTGTTTTTGTGAAAATGTGTTGTCCAACCAAAAGATGTCCATGCAATTTTTTTAATTTCAACCTCTTTATGACATTTCCCTGTCTGTAAGCTTTGCAATGATATCTCATTTAGCCCAATCCTTTTGCTGGTTGGGAAGGAAGGTCGTTCCTCTTTTTAGTGAAAAAACGTTGTCCAGCAATAAGATGTTCATGTTAATCTTACCAAAAAAATTACATTTTTTACATTGGATAATTACTCTTATCAATAAGTTCGAGCCAATTCAAAGACAAAAAATTTTCACTTTCCAAAATTCATAGGTTTCCCTTTTTGTGAAAATGTTTTGTCCAGGCTAAAGATGTCCATGCAAATTTTTTTCTAAATATTAACTCTTTATGACATTTCCCGGACTGTAAGCTTTGCAATGATATCTCATTCAGCTCAATTCCTTTTGTGGTTGGGGAGCACGGTAATTCCCTTCTTTAGTGAAAAAACGTTGTCCAGTATAAAGATGTTCATGTTCATTTTTTTCCAAAAAACATAATATTCTGGTTTTACATTGGCTAATTACTCTTACTAATAAGTTTAAGCCAATTCCTGGATAAAAATTTTTTTAACTTTCAAAATCCATAGGGGGGAAATGCGTTGTCCAGTATAAAGATTTCCATGTAAGTTGTTTCAAAATTTCAACCCTCTTACGACATTCCCTGGGGTATAAGCTTTCCAACGATACCTCATTCACCCTAATCCGATGGGTGGTTATGGAGGAGTTAGGGAACACAGAGACAAACATACAGACAGACACACATACAGACATTACGTCTATTTATAGATACTTTTTAATTAAAAGTACAAAAGAAAAATATGCGTTAATTAGTTTACAGCGGTATATTAATTACATGCAATTTTTATGAGATAGGCCCCAGACATCGCAAATTTTAGCGACATGAGTTAAATTGTTTTCTTTCCATTCAGAATTTACGAGGCAATTTACTTTTCTCACGATGACGCGTTCGGTTTATTAAACGGTTTAAAAAAGACAAAATTACATCGCAAAAACGACGTTATAAAAACAGTGCAGAAACCCGAAAATCAATAAATAAACAACAAAAATGGCTTCAGAATATCGTTGTTATTGTATTGCTACAGGATTATCGATTTCTAGATTTCTAAAAAAAAAGATTTACCTCTTTACTGTGCAATACCGACGACAAACTTTAGCGATATAAAAACCTGTTTTTTTTCTGACAGGGTTTTTCTAAAAGCTTTATAAAACGTAATTGTTTATTTTCTAAATGCAATAATTTCGTTTGACAACCCTTTTTGAAATAAAAACTCAGGTACAGAGTGACTTCAGTTTATTAATTGCAAATTTATTATAAATATCGATATATTTATTGTATATTATTAATAAATTTTTTTAGAGCACGCTCAATCTACTTGGGACGCATTGCGCTGCTAACAAATGCTTAGTACCAACTGCTACTCATATATATTTAATTGTGAGTACTAAGCTCAAGCTCCCAATAAATCTCCGGCTCAAGCTCAAGCTCAAAATTGGCCCAAGCTAATTGGGTTAATTGTGAGCTTGACCCTAAAAAATAAAAAAAATATTTTACCAAAGATGTGTACTCTTGAATAAAAAGCCCCATTAGAATATGCCATTTATAACAACATAATTTGAATTTTTTAAAATTTTTTGAGTTTTTTCGTTGAAAACTCTTTCAAAACAAATAATTATAAAATATTAAAATTGACACTTTTTTATATAAATGAACTTTCATAAAAGACTCAAATTCATCAGTTTTTCTTATGCTAAAAATTTGCCAATCGTTTTAAGTCAAAAATCGCAGGTTTTTTACTAAAACCTTAATATCTCGACAGAGACTTTGTAAAAATGTTCAATCAAGGGTTCAAGATGAGCATAAAAATACTTTGGTTTTTTAAAAAAATTTGCACTAAAATTTGCTTTGTCGATAATGAGAATGAGTTGCTTTGCTTAGTTAGGAATACTCTATTTTTGGGCTTTTAAAATATTTTAACGAAAAACGAAAAAAATATTACAAGACTTTGGAGTACAAGAAGGTAATATTTTTACAAAAAATCAAAAGGTGTCAATTCGAAGGAATCACAACAATGTGTAAAAATATTTCTTTTTTAGTTTTTACACACTAATATAATTTCCGCATAAATTGGTTGCTTCGTTCGCGAAATATATTTACTTAAAGGAGCACTGAAACAAATCAAAGAGTCATGTAATGCTAGATCATACAACTTTACTGAACTGAACCGAATAAATTGAATTATATAAATGTTGTCGAATTGGTCTGAAGATGTCAAAATATTAAATTTGAGGTATAGATAGGTTTTGTATTAATGAAGTAGTTCATTCAGAGCGTTATAGGAATCTGATTTGTGATGATGCTTCTTTATGTTTTATTTTTTATTCCTCATCATTTTTGCGCAAAAAGTTACTAAATTTAAAAAAAAAATTAATAAAACACTTAGTTTCACCAAAAATATATAATATACCAAAAAATGTGCAACTCCTATATAAAAAGTACGGAAAAGTAGGCCATTATAATGAGCCTTTCCATTTAAATGGCACTCTGCTTTAAAATGGCATAATAGTCATTTTAATTTGGCGAGTTAAAATGGAGAGGGAGCCATTATAATAGCCATTTATTCATTTAATTTCACTTTATATATACTCCAAGTGTAATACTCTCCGGGCCGCTTGAGTTTTACCGTGTTGGACAGTATTAGACCGACATGCAAAAACTCGTGCTGCCCGGACAGTTGTCAGTTGCCCGAAAAAACACTTTAACACAAAAACAAAAAGTATATATGAAGTGAAATTAAATCAATAAATGGCTATTATAATAGCTTCCTCTCCATTTTAACTCGCCGAATTAAAATGACTACTATGCCATTTTAATGGAGTATGTGCCATTTTAATGGAGAGTGCCATTTAAATGGAGAGTGCCATTTAAATGGAGAGGTTCATTATAATGATATACTTTTCCGTACTTTTTTATATAGGAGTTGCACATTTTTCGGTATATTATATATTTTTAGTTTCACCTTGTGAAGTTTAAATAATAAAAATCAATAATTAAACATTTTTTTCATGTAATATGTTAGATGCTATTAAAAATGCATACAAATGCCAATTTTATAATTATCATTAGTACAAGCATTTATTTTAATTTTTTATTCTATTTCTTATTGGATTTCTTTCTTACAGAAAAATAGCTATTTTTCTATTTTAAAGCATGTATTTTATTTTTAAAAATACTTTAAATTGCAGGTAAAAAACATTTATTGTAAATTTAATTTGACTAAACTAAATTGATATAAAATATTAAAAGTGTCAACGCCATTTATTTAAATTGAATTATACAAAAGGTATATGACTTTTAGTGGTAGTATTGAAAGATTTTGTTTTTTAAATTACTATAATTTTTTTTGGTAAAAATAAAACTTGATAAATAAATAAAATCAATAGAAATATTCTTGTTGTAGTTTGATAATAATTATTTAAAAAAACATTCATAGTTTGAATATAGTTGTTTATCTATTGTCAATTTTACACGCCAAGGTGCCTTACATTTATTTCTTAATTCAAAACCTTAATTTTATATGAAATTCATATGTTAGTGAAATCAAGTTTTTTGCAGTGTTTTATGAGCTTGTCTTAGTGTTTATTGTCTTAAATTAAAAATTTTCCCCCCGGGAGTATTGAGCCAAACGCAAATTGTCCTGAAAAGACCCATTGACGCTGCCTTGCCCCTTCATCTCATATGCTCTATCCACCCATAGCCCATATTTTTGGGGACTACAGAAAATCACCTCTGTGCTTACGCCATACGATTCTTCATAAAATCTATGCTATACGTAAATATTTTTTAAAAACAGGCCAGGATCACAAATGCTCAATACCAATTGCACTCACATATATTTAATTGTGAGTTCTCAAGCTCAAGCTCACAATTAACTTTAATTGTGGATGTGATCACCTCAATTTTTTTTTAATAACTATGAGTAACAAATTTTTATCTTTTTAACCTTTTTAGCAAATACAAAGCACATTCCGCAATTTGTTTTTATTTGTTCCCAATTTTTAAGAGTTTCTATAACATTTCCAAACAAACATACGGGGGTTTAAACTAATTTCAAATTGAAAATATATTAATTAAAAATAAAAAAAAATTTTCTGGAAACGTGTAAAAATTATACTCTTTCTCACAAACAAAATTTATTTTCGTATTTTGCTTATATTCATAAAGTATACTATACTATACTAAATATATTTTAAAATATCTGCGGCCGCCGCGGCTATTGTTATAAAATATTACTACCCTATCGTTACCACTAAATAATTTATAGTAAATAGAACGATAATTCGAGATGATTTTAAGTTTTTTTAAAAATGTTTAAAACGTTTTTAAATTGATTTAAGCGCGAGTATAAAAGTTTACAACTTAAAAATAAACTTTCAAATAAGAGATGAATTTTCGAAGACGTGTACACAATCAATTTTATTCCCAAAGTTTTTTGAATCGCTAAAATAGATAAAATAAAAAAGCTATTTTCGGTATGTTTGTGACCAAAATAAAGATTTCAAGATTTTTTTGACTGTGCTACTGTTTTTTATAAACTTTATTATACTCACTAATTCAACTTAAACAGAAGATAAGTACAGTAATCTCAAAAAATTTTAAAATCACTTTAAAAAATTTTTTAAAGATGTTTTAATCGAATACATTACCCGTATTGGTAGCTTAAAAACCGTTATACGAGAGAAAATTTTTTATAAGCCTAAAAACCAATTTATTACCGTAATGTCTTTCGATGTCTTACGCGTTGTACTTGACATACTTTAAGATAGAAAACCATCTAGAAAGCTAAACTCGAATGCCACTAGGAAGCGACATTACTTAAACACTGAATGTTGTTGGGTTAATGCCAGCAGTTTATTTTAAATCCATTTCCAAATACTTGAAATGGTTAAAACAAAAAAATAAAAATAAAAATATACCAATTTATATCTGAAAACTTTATTTATTGTGCAGAAAGATATTAGAAAAACATGAAAAAAAAAACTTTCTGTCACAATATATGTTGTTTTACCTTTGTTTTTATATTAATATATTCATATAGAATAAAATAAATATTAGAGATTTTGTATAAGATTTTGGTCCATCTTATTTAAATTACAGAATAAACTTACTCAGTTCGGTACATTTAAATTAAAACGAAATTCAAAACATTCAATGTCAATCTCGCTGTATTTTTCACCGACTTGCCGCTTAATAAAATTAATTAAAAATACAATGGGCATTTCCGTTATTGTTTTTTTATTTTTTTATAATTATTCAGTGCGGCGGCTCTCGCTACCGCTCTGTCGCTTCTACAGTACCGTTGATTTTAGATTTTGACGGCAGATCTTTTCTAATTAATTTTACAAACGTAATTTGACCTGCTCATTTAATTTTTGATATTCATTTTTCTTATAAAAATATAGCCAGCGAGAGACTCGAACCTATGGGTCCAACGATCGAGTCCGACAAATTAACCACTCGGCTACTGGCCTTTTATACTTTTATACTTGGATACTTTTAAACAAACTTATCAAACTGTAGTTTCTCGGCGTCAGATCAAAAAAATTTAAATGAAAATTAAAAAAATTGATTCGCTCAGATTTTAATGAAAGTTTGAAAATAGTTAGACACAAGTCTAATTAATACTTTGAATTGTATTTGATTAAAAAACTAATTCACAATTTTTTTTTTTAATTTTTCTTTTAAAACATCGATTTTTTTAATTTTCTTAAAATTTTGAATTAAGTTTTACACTAAACCATATCTAAAAGTTGCCCCTTATTTTTCGTTAAATTTGTATAAAATTGCAGGAAAAACTAAGCGAATCAAATTTTTTAAATGGCCAAAAACTGTTTTTCAGCTTTAAATTCATCAAACTATATCTCAAAATAGAACATTCGGTAAACGATGAAACTATTACCGTTAAATACACCATAATCTGAGCTTTCGATCGCACTATACCTTTGTCAGACAAAAATTATCTAAGTTGATATCTAACTTTTAGTAAAAATCGTCGTAACTGTGGTGTTCTACCTTAAGCTTCAAAAAAAAGTTTTGCTATAACTATCTTAATAACGAGAAATTCGATTAATAAAAAATCCGGATTCTATGTGTAAAAGCATTAAATATCTTGAACATCAAACACATAATAATAGGCGTGTAACAAGTTTAAAATAGAAAAATTCAAAACTTCCTCTGTAAAATTTAAATTATGTGAAAATGAAGCTGATAATCTATTCTTAAATATTTTGCCCAAAAACATATTGTAAAATATCTGTACTACTGTGTGCATTCCCGGGAAATTTCACTTTTGCCACCACCTTGCAATGCCAGTTTTAGTACTAAAGATCCAAGCATTACTTTAGTCTTATTACTAAGTTCAAAAAGTTTAGTACTAAAGCACTTAATTCTTATAGCTTTTGCCAAACAGAAAAATACGAACATGTTTAGAAATTTAATAACTATATCTTTTTTAAGGCAATTCTTAATAACACAGTTTTAGAAAACTTATTGTTCTTTAACAGTAAAGAACCCATCATTCACACTTTTTTAACGTCATTGCGTCCGATTTTATTTTGACTTTATTTTAAATCGAATTCCATAAGAATAAAAAAAGCGTTTTTAACTTTTAACTTAGTTACATTGACCATACAGTTGAATTGATACTTAAAAAATTTGACTTAAATATATTTTTTACTATATCGGTAATGATTGTTTATGTATATTTGTATGAATCAAAAAATCTTTTAAATAATCAATCAAAAAAGCGACAAAAACACATCGCCACTGCAAAAAAACAAACTAACAAAAAGTTGCATATTTTTTAGTTTTAAAGTCGAGAAAAAAACATTACACTGCGACGACTTTTTTTAGCCATTAACTTATTTATTTCAAAGATTACCAATTTATCACTGATATTGATCAATTTTTAAAATATGGAGTTCTTTAGTTTATAATGATTTTTACACTGGTTTAGCAGAAATTTTACATTTTTTTAGAATTATCGGCTAAATTTAAACTCAAATGCTACTAATAAGCGTCAAATCAAAAAGAAAGTTTTTGATGCAGACACCCATCTAGAGTTTTGTTTTAAGATAACTTAACACGTTCTAAATGGCACTAAAAGTTCTAAAAGTTCTGATAACACTTTTAAACTACAAATTTTACTTATTTCGGTTTATAAATAATTATTTTACCTAAAAAGTAAAATGAGCATTTTTATCTAAAACAAAATTCTAATCTATTTATTTCTTTATAAAAGTGCCAGTATTTTAAATTAATATTTGTTTATTTTATGCAAAGAAACATTTGCGTTTTAAATTTATCGTTTCCTTACAGCCTATAAATTTAGAACTTGTCAACTGTCAAGTGCTGTCAAATATATTTCTATCCAGATTTTTTTTGCAGTATTTCGACCTTTTTAAATACCAAGAGACGACCTACCTGTGCATTGAGAAAAATTATATTCTTGTTACTATTGAAAACTGTCCGTAAATTAATTTTTTTTACCTTTTATTGAACCACTACATAGTTCAACATTTTTATACAAATTTTTGCCGCAAATATCATAAAATATGTTTATAAAAATTATTTTTTATAAAATCTGAATTTATATTTTTAGCTCGCATAAGTGTTCTTAATATATTCATTCTCGGTTCGTCAAATTTTAACTTTAACAAACTTCAGTGACAAAAATATTTTCTAACGCCAATTCCAAAAAACAGCGGTTACAGAAAATTAACTATGCTTTCTCTATATTAGATGTAAAATTACATGTCAAGATTTTAAGTACCCTTAAAATGTCGTATAGTATTCGTGATCACGTCATATATGTTTTGTTCTGTGGGAATGGTTGTGGGAGGAGCTGTTTTAGCCAATTAGCGTTAAAAAATTGATCTGCAATGAATGAGAGATGTCTTTTTTTTCCTAAGCGCTAATTTGCTACAAATGAATCTATAAAGTCCTAACTCTGTAAAGATATTTAACACTGCACAACTTCCGTTTAATTAGGAGGGTTTTGACCACATCGAGTTCTAATTAATAAGTAAAAAAAAAACTCAAAAAAACCGCTAAATATTTTTTAATTTTTTTGTTTAGAATATTTTAAATTCTATTTGAAATCTTGAAAATCTAACATCAACTAATTGTAAATACGATTAAAAAAATGATATAAACTTTCAATTAATGTTTTTTTTTACAACAATCTTGCAAAAATACATAATAATAAAAAAAGCAAACTTATAATCGAAGAATCATACAAAAAGTTTGTAGTTATAAAATAAGTAAAAACAAATGCAAAGCGCAAAACGCAAAGCGCAAAACATTTAAAATCAAACGATTGAATTCAATAACCAAAGCATGCCTCTAAAATTTTTAAAAAGCAATTGTTTTGAAAACAAAATAGTGTTTGGTAAAATAATTATTTTTTGACAGAAAAACCGTTCCATTCCAAGCATATACACTTTTATTTGTGATTTAAGTTGAAGTGTTTCTTCTTGCAAAGCATAAAGGAAATAAAAAATAACAAAAAAATATATATTACTAAAATTTTAAAATATAAGAACAATCAAATGACCTACCTATCTTATAGTTCTCAACTTTACTATTTTTCTTGCTAATTTTATGAAGAATAATGCGTGATATCACAAATAGTTTTTTCGAGTTCTCATACTCATACTCACAATGTGAGTACTCAAATTGAATTGCAATGTGAGTACTCAATAAATACTAAACTCATATTAATTCTATTTATTACTCACTACTTACTATTTTAAAAAAATACTCAATATCCATACTCATTTTATTTATTATGAATTATTTTAAATACTGTGTATTTTTGTTATACATATTTTATGATGTTTCTTGAAAAATATATAATTTTTAACAGAGTATAAGTTTAAACAATACACAAATATCTCAAAAAGTACCCAATCATTCAATCTTCATAGTATATTTATATCAGTTTGGAGTAACTGTATAATTAAAGATTGCAGATGTAAAGTTACCAACATTTATTTTTTCCATCAAAAACAATAAATATGTGTACTTTTTTAATAACAAACATTTTGGGCAGTCTATAAGGGCTTAATTCATTCAGTTTTTTGTTAAAAGAATTAAAAATATTTCTAAAATTATGTAATCAATAAATGTTATGTAAATTGCTTTAAGGGGTTTATATGATTTAAGTTTTTTACATTATATTATATTTTTTGACAACTTGTCTTATTTATTTTGTCCTTATCTAATTTCTAACAAAAAAAAATTTTTTTACATTTAAATTTTAGATAATTTGTTGTTTAGGGTTCAATTATAAGAAACTGGTATATTTTTCAAAAGTCTACCTTCTGTATGTTTGATTCATAATTTCTTTTTTTTGAAATAAATTTTCTGCTTTGCATTATGAATTACCAAAATGTAATATTGTCAAAAATATTTTTTATATATTACGACTTCTATATACTAATATATATTTTTTGACAATATTTTTGTTCAGGATTTGGTAACTGAATTAAAAAGCCACAAATTTTTATCAAAAAAATATATATAAAAAGAACAAGCGTATACTCTTAACTTTATTTTAACAGCCTGGTTGTAGATGTTAACTAGTATTTGTCGGTTCGGAATATTATAGTGTTATTTTATTGTTAAAAAGTCGATTTAATACTGCAAATTATCGAGGTCAGCTATAGGTTTTATTTGTCTATAGTGTAAAAATGAAGCTGCGTTTCGAAGCTCCGGGGTTTGTTTCGACGCGCCTTAACAGCGGAACATAACCAGTTAATACTGTTTAAAATATGAAAATAAAACACTTTAAAACTAATTTTAAATAAGCATAAAACTACTCAGCTCGGAGCTCACTTAAGTTATTTGCAGTTTTTTAGAAGACTTTAAATTCCGGAATCCATAGACATACATAAAAACACAACTATATCATGTATTTAAAAAAATTTTTTTTGAATTATTTTTTAGAGTTTATAAAAACATTAATTAAAAACAACAAATTTTTTACGCTTTAAAAGCGCTTTAAGCTTTTCATTTAAAGGACACCAGAGTATTTTTCGTTTTATATGTTTGAAGCTCCGGAGCATTATATTTTTAGGTAGAGACATCACAAGTTTAAGTGTGTATAAATTTCTAATTGCTGAATGTTTATAAAACAATTAAAACATTTTCATATTTCTTTCAATTTGTGGTCAAATGACATTTGACTGACCTTGTAATTTTCTTAGGGCACATAAGCGAACCAATTAAAATTGTGCGGTTATGATGTTATTTTTTTAAACAAATTAAAACGCAGAATTTTTTCAATTCCCGCTATTAATCTTTACTATTATAAACCGTTTTTGTAAAACATTTTTTAAATTGGTTTATTGTTAAATAGTCGATTAAATACTGTAAATCATCGAGGTCAAGTAGGTTTGATTTGCCTATAATTGCGAAATCATAAAAAAGCTTTAATTAAACGGTTAAATTTTGTTATTTTGTCAAAAGTGTTGCGCAATGGAAGAACACAAGTCTTGCATACTGAAAAATTCTGGATCGTGTTCTATTCCAACTGAGACACGCTTCATTGTGATAATGTTAATGTTTGTTAATATTGTAGTATTTGGTTGCTTAGTTAGTGCTAAGTAACATCGGCCTTGCGTGTCCTGCTTTACACAAAAATAAAAAAAATATAAACAAATAAAATTATTTTCTAAAATAACCGCAGTTGCAGACACATACTTAAGCCTACTTACAAGCGATTAGTTTTTTTAGTTCTATCAAGAATATATAACGCAAGATACTGTCCGACTGCACACTAAATTTTTGACCAACATTTTACGAGAAAAGTCACACTTTTGAATTCGTGTGCGACTTTTCTCGCAAAAATCCGCCTTTTTTTGCTAGTTTTCCCGCGCTGCGATTTTTAACACATTGTTAGTTTTCTTGCAGTGGGGACTGCGATTTCTTTTGCACACTATACTGATTTATTCCCACTGCGAGTCTGGCTGCGCAACAAAAAATATGCAGAAGCTGGTAGTCATTTTCAATGGAGTAAAACACATCGAAACTTGTTTTATTTTATTTTAAAAGTTGGAAAGTTATTTTTTTTCTTAAAACTAAAAAGTTTTAACATCTTAATGTAAGAAAAACGGCTTTTACTCATTTAAACACAAAATTTTCGCTCCGCTTTGTTTTTATTTTTTTTGTTGTGCAGCCAGACTTGCAGTGCGAAAATAATCGCAGTGCGAATAAAGCAGTATAGAGTGCAAAAAAAGTCGCAGTCCCCACTGCGAGAAAACTAACACTGTGTTAAAACTCGCAGCGCGGAAAAACTATCAGAAAATGGCGGATTTTTGCGAGAAAAGTCACACACGAATTCGAAAATACGACTTTTCTCGCAAAATTTTGATCAAAAATTTAGTGTACAGTCGGACGTTTTCTTATGTTATATATTCTTGGTTCTACTAATTTTGATCTTCATTAATTAATTCAACTCAATCGCAGCTAAGACTAGAAATCCTAGCTTTTAGTCTGACTTGGCGTGGTCGTAGCCACTAGTCGAAACTCTACATACCGGTCCTGCTAACAAAAAAGTTTTTATTTAAAGTGTACTCCATTTATTAAATACTATAATGAAAAATCTTTTGAAAACGACAAAAGGCTTGAACAGAGTGTTATTGGTTGGCGGAGTTTTGGGAACTTTCGTGAACGGCTATCAAAATACCGTCCTTAACAATATCGAGGTAATTTTAAATATCAAACTATTTTAAAATAACAATACATTGTGTTAAAATTAATTAATAAATAAGCTAAAAAATTTCCTTTGTTAGTGAGTGGTAAATTAAATTAACTTTTAAATTTAATTTGATTTTCTTTAAATTTACTTGAATTTGATGGTGAAATTTTTTTTATTGAGGCTTTGTATTAAATAGTAGTTCTTACTACGAAGTTTAAGCTATTTTAAAGACTACCATTTTAATTTTTAAAATCCATAGGTTTTTTCTTTTGATTAAAATTTACGTTTAGCTTAAAGATGTCCTTGTTAATTTTTTTAAGTACTAAAAAAACTTAAAATTTAGCTTTGAACGTTATGTGTGTTCGGCTTTTGTATGTTTATTTTTGTGCTTCTAGTACAATTTTCACCGTTTTTCAGTATGAGAAAAAATTATATGAAGAATAGCACAAGATTGTAAGAAAATTTGAAAAAAAAAACTTTATTAAGAGGTAGTGCAATAAAAAAC
>JASAMX010025210.1:0-11088 GCA_030248175.1 Microlaimidae sp. YZB2_3
CGCCAAACCTCCCCTTGCCCACCTATATTTGTGCTAACGTCAAGGTTATATCTTAAAAATATCATCTCTCCGAACCTTCAAATTTTTTCTTAATCTAAAAGGGGGGTGGGACGGGCGGGAGTAATTTCGATATCATACCCATAGGTGCAGTGGTGTGCCCAGGATTTCATTAATGGGGAGGGGGCGGTCTGGAGCGGGGTAAAAACTAACCCTGAAGGAGGGCCTGGGGGGTGGCAGCCCCCCAGTTATAGGGGGTCTGGGGGGGCAAGAGTCCCCAGCGGGGTCAAGGGGCAGAGCCCCTTGTCACAGGGGCCCGGGGGGCAGAATGTCCCCGGGGGAGATAATTTTTAATTTAAGGCACTAAAATACACTAGAAATTTTAATTTCAGATGATACTTTTTATAAAATTTAAAGTTTTTTATACCTATACATTTAAAACATGTGTTTAAAACGTTAATAAAAAGATAAGTGTTTATAGTAGTTTAATTAAACATGTATGCCTTAACTACTGAACGGGATAATTGATTTGAAATCGAAAATTGTCAAGATAAATTGTCAATATAAGCTACCCGCGTAGCGAGGAAATTTTGGTTTTTTGACTATTAATAATGCTTTTGGAAGGCATCAGGAAGGTTTCTGTATTAATATTAAAAAATTTTTTTTTCTCTCCTATAATTTAAAAAACGTAAGGGCCCCCCCTTACAAAAAAATCCGGCTTCGCCGGATTTCGGCGGAAGGGCGGCCCCCCCCCCCCACCTCCACCCCCCGCCCCCCTGGGCGCGCCACTGCATAGGTGGGTAGGGGTGTTTTACACCCCGAAATCCCGATTATAGTCAACACCGCCCTAAATTTTGGGGTACCGAAGATACCCCCTCCCCTAAAACTTGTGGGGTCCCAGTACTAAAAACGCTAAAAATGGAGTATTTGAGGTATACCCAACAAAAAATTTTGGACACCCCCCAAATTTCAAGAGTCGGGTATACCCTCTCCAAAATCCGGGAGGCTGCCCACCTATGAATACCAGAAATAGAGAGACTATCACTAATTTTAAGGAGAAGAGAAAGTAAAACATTAAAAAAAAAGTGTTTTTATCATGTAATTTCATTTAATTTTACTATTTGTCATAAAATTTATTATTTATTATTATTCTTTTTTATTAGTGGTATGTTTTAGTACGCTCGTTATTTGGAGAAAAAGGACGTGGAACAGGCTCGCCAAGTGTACAAGCGCGCTTGCACCATCCACCTGCAGAAGAAACCCACTCCCCATCTGGCCTGGTCGGCGTTCGAGGAAGGAATTGGTAACGTCATTTGTGGACGCTTTTCCGATCTAGCGTCGAAAGAGTTTTCTATTGATAGTAGTGATAAGTTACAAGCGATAAAGCGATATGAGGTGATAAAATTACAATTCCTTGTTTTGGTATTTAGTCTGTTTCATTTAATATTTTGTGCACACGAACAGGTCAAGCACACTACAAGTTTGAATAAACATAATCAAACAATTAGTTTTACGAACGGATAGGTAGGTTTAATTTTTAAAAAAATGTTCTCTCCAAACGTGAAAAGTGTAATAAAATTCTAGAAAAAAGGCAAACATTATAATGTATTTAATTTTCATGCAACTTCTCTGAAAATATTGTCAAGATATTACTCAACCAAATGTTTCCAATGTGAGTGATCTAATTGGCATAACTTTGGCTTTAATTAGAAAGTTTTATGCGTTTACGACCCTTGGATTTTTTTTTGAAACTTTCCTCCATAAAGAATAAGTATTGTTTAATTTACAGTTGCTCGCACCCGAATACTCATTGCTGGCAGTAATGGATGCATGTATTCGCAAATTAAACATAATATTTTTACAGATTTAACCCATACATACGTGGGTAAGGTAACTTGGGCATAGGGGGGGGGGTGTTAAATCCCGATTTAGGAGGAGTTAACATAGCAGGTAAGATGCTCTGATAAATAGGTAATAGGATATGTTGGGACATTGTTTTAGAATGAGAATGAAAGTATAATTAGGTTAAAAACAAACTTATATAATAAGCTTTTATCAAAAGCGAAAAAAGTAATTTATTAGCTTTTGGTCGAATACAGACCAAACCCTAATCTCTACAAACAAGCACTTTAAAGTGCCCGGAAAATTTTATTACTGTTTATATGATTTTTGATAATTGGACTGCAAATTTATTCGTTTTTTTTTTGTTTGGTTGGTTGTGGTGATTGTCCGATACTTGATCGCATGGAATAGGAGTTTAATCATTTTAAAAGAGAAAAACCAAGGTGTTTATCAATGTCGTCATGTCAATACACCTAAAGCTAGTTCACATTGGTGTGGCACCTGACAAGTGACACGTGCACACCGTGGTTAATGATGTAAATGGTTGCAAAAAGCATCAATCGTCACTGTTACTACAATGTGAAGCAGGGCTAAGGGATTGGATCGCAAATAATTTATGCGTTCCAATATCGCAAGTTACTTAAAATTTCGAATAGAGTACCAAAACCTGGAATGATTATGATATCCAAAATGACAGACCTGTGTACGACCTCTCTCTCCTCCGCCCCCTGCACAATGCTTTCCCTCGCTTTATTGGAGAAATTCCCCCCCGTTTTATTCCCCTCCGCCCAAAAATGAAAAAGTCCCCAGAAATTATGGCGCCATTTTTGACCTGTAATGACGCCATCAGCGCGAATTTTTTGCAGTTTTAGTCTATTTCAATGCATTTTAAGCCATTCTAGACCTATTTTACCTTAATTTCGTTTTTTTTTGTTCCTTTTTTCCTGTTTCCCTTTTTTTTTCTCCTTTGTTATCTTTTTTTCTCTTTCTCCCCCTGCATGCGCCCCCGTTTTTTGCCTTCTCTGTTTCAAAAAAGTTGCCCCCCCCCCCGTGCCGCCCCGTTTTAAAAATGCCCCCCCCCCAATAAAACCCCGGGGGGACAGTGCTCAGGTCTAAAATGGTAACTGTTATAAGTTTATGTCGGCAGTCCTTTGAGCTTATGGAGTTATACCTGAACGAAAAAATATTCGACGGCTATAAGGCAATCGAAATTTACACTGTAAAAACCCCTCCTGTCTATTTATGTTGTTATCACACAAAAATGGGGTTATTTATTAATCGCCGCCTCCTTCCCCTCCTCTCCTTTTCACTCTAGAAGGGTCGGCAATTTCGAGATTTTTTTTCAACTAAAAAAAGGCGAGTTATCCACTTATCTATCCATCTCCGCCCCCGCCTCTTCATTTCTTTTCCACTGCAGGAGGGTGCCGATAGTTTCGGCAGTTTTTGAGGACCACCTGCCCACCTAGGACGACCATCTGCCAAGAGGTCACCACCATTTTAAGAGATGAACACACTTTGTTTTTCTCATCTATGAATTCTTTATAATTGAATCAAGTAAGTTATCGCATTATGATTAGTGGTGGGACTATTTTAATCAGCATATTCGTTTTAACGATAAAATATTTTTCTGTGTGAAATTTTGATTGATCGACTGATTGAGCCCGATCTCTGACTCTAAATAATTTGCCATCGTGTAAAACGGTTTGGCGATTAAACTTTGGTGGCCAATCTCAAATTTTCGGATGTGGCAAGAAATGTAACTTTTCTAAAAACAAGAACTTGAATAAAAGCGAACCAGTATTTTTCTGCGCATAAAAGCTTTTTTTGCTGATGATGATATCAGGTCGAGGTCAATACCACTAAAAGAAACTTACAGCTGTGTGGTTTTGTTTTGCTGGGTGTTGTTCTAAAAATAGGCCAGACGGAACCAGTACAAACAATATGATTGATCTTTATTTTTTTGATTATGATCTTTGATTATGATCTTATGATTATGATTATGATTATGATCTTTGATTTGATTATGATTATGATTTTTTTTTGATTTTGATCTTGATCTTAATTTTTTTGATTATGATCTTTTAAGAATATGATTATGCACAATAGACTTTTCTGTACATTTAAATTTCCGTCATAATCCTGTAGTGGTCAGTTATTGCTATCTGCGGTTATATGATGTGACCTTCTATTTTTCAGTTACTTATTTATTTACACGTACGCACAATTTTTTTATATGTTAATCCTTTAGTTACATTGTTTTGTGGGTTTAAAAATTAGCAATATATTTAAATAAGTGATGTTTCCCGAAGCTCTAGAGACTAGGAGGTCGGAACCCCACCCTATTTATTTAATTTGTGTATTAATTTTATGAATAATAAAAGATTAATGTAATAAAATATTTTGTCAATTTAAACTTATTAAAATAAAAATAATCCTAAAAAATTCAAAAAAATAATTTAAAGCATTGGTGTTAAAACGCTCATTTGAGGTGGAACAATATTGCACCGGTAAGACTCGAACTTTCAGTTTGGAGGTTCCGAATCCGACGCTCTAACCACTCGGCCAATAATTCCATCTAAAAGATATTTTCTAAAACCTGTTTTTAAAGAGACGGTTCGATATGTGGTTTCGCGTCGTTCCATCAAAACATTAAATGAAAATTAAAAAAAATAATTCTTTCACAGTTTCATGAAAGTTTGAAAATAGGTAGAGATACAAGTTTAAACAAAACTGAATTCTATTTGATTAAAAAACTAATTCAGGGTTTTTTTTATTTGCATTTATTTTAAAATATGCATTTTTTAATTTTTTTAAAATTTTGATTTACGTTTTACTTCAAACCACATATAAAATTTGCCCCTTATTTTTCTTAAACTTTTTATAAAATTGCAGCAAGAACTGAGAGAATCCAAGTTTTTAAATAGCCAAAAACTGTTTTTAGCTTTAACTTCATCGAACTATATCTAAAAATAGAACAACCGATAAACAATATAATTATTACCGTTGGATACATCATAATCAGACCTTTCGATCGCACTATATTTTTGTCAGACAAAAATTAATATTAAAGTTGATATCTAACTTTTAGTAGAAATCGTCAAACTGTGGTGTTCTACCTTAAAGGTGTGGTGCTGGTGCGGAGACGAATTTGTTTTTTTCTTAGATTTTAATAATTTTTGTGAAAACCTTACTCCTGCCCCCAATAGCCCACAAAAATTTTTTAAACAAAATATCTCCAGTGGTTCAGGAGTTATGACCATAGGTGGGAAGGGGGGGTTGGGGGGGTTATACCCCCCAAAATTTCGGATTTTGCTGACACCCCCCTTAAATTTGGGGTACCCGGGGACCCCCCCCCCCAAATCCGCCTCAAAAGGGCTAAAAAAATTTTCCGCGCTTCGCGCGGAGTGTTTATTACCTTGTTTATGTCATATACTACTTTATTTTTTCTTTTATTATTCAAAAAACATTAATTAAACATTATTAACCTTTTATTACCTAACGTTTTAAACACCTGTTTTAAATGTAAAGGGATAAAAAAACCTTAAATTTTGTAATAAACATCATCTGGAATTAAAATTTCTAGTGTATTTTAGCGCCTTAAATTAAAAATTTTCTCCCTCGGGGGGCATTCTGCCTGCCCCCCGGACCCCCCTGACAAGGGGCTCTGCCCCTTGACCCCGCTGGGGGGCTCTCACCCCCCAGACCCCCCATTACTGGGGGGCTGCCGCCCCCCAGATCCCTTCAGGATTAGTATTTACCCCCCCCAGACCGCCCCTCCCCCAAATGAAATTCTGGGCACGCCAACGCCACTGTTCTGTTCGTTATTAATGTTGGACGAAGAGTCTTAACCATAGGGGTGAAACATTTTTAAAGCATTTATAAGCTTGTTTTACGTTTTTTACGCGTTTTAAGCTCATTTTAAGGCAGCGCGGAAAAATTGGGTACACCCCCCCTCAAAATTTGGGTCTTGCCAGACACCCCCCTAAAATTTGACCCCCCCTATACCCCCCCCCAAAATCCGAGAGGCTGCCCACCTATGGTTATGACCCCCCAAAAATGGCGTTTTTTTGACATTTCTGTGCGTGAAAAATTGCTCAATGGGTATAGCGATTTAAGGTACAAAAAATTATGTACTTAAAGAAAGCGGCTACTTTATACTTTAATTTGATACCTTGATCGTTATAATTGGTGCAGTTTTTGTCGAGATATTGCGTTTCTTGTAAAAAAAACACTCGGTTTTTTCGCTAAAAACTCTAAGTGAAGAAAAAAAGTTGGAAAACTTCACAAAATCACTGCGTCGTTTGGTTTTTTAACGAAAAGTCGCGGGTTTTTTGACCGGAAACGCAATATTTCTACAAATATTGCACTAATCTTAACGATCAAGGTATCAAAATAAAGTAGATAGTAGCCGCTTTCTTTGAGTGCATAATTTTTAACGTAAATTGTGGTATTTATTTAGCAATCTTTCGCTTACAGAATTGTCGAAAAATGCCATTTTCAGGGAATTATAACTCCTGAACCACTGGAGATATTTTTGTTGAAAAAACTTTTGTGGGCTATTGCTGGCAGGGGTAAGGTTTCTAAAAAAATTAATAGAATCAAAGACAAAAAGTTTGACTTCGCACCTTTAAGGGATGGAGCTTCAGAGCTCCCTCAGTCTTAATTTTCCCTAACTCCGAAGTATTAGGATTTTGAACATCACTAATTTAAATGTTTGTCATTTTGTGGTTTGTTTTTTCGTCTTCGTTCAAAATCTTCAGAAAGTTTATAGACTAGTTCTGAATAAGCGTATTTTACTCTACGAGAGAGGGTACTAAAAAAAATAAAATTTAAAAAAATCGTAGTTTTTTTAGTTTCTTTAGTTTAAATCCAAATTAAAATTGCTACACAGTGATATGTTTCATTAGGCTGAAGTGCTTTATTATATCAGGTTGTGCTGCATAAGTTTTGGTTTTTTTAATTAACATTGCATTAGTTAGAAATCATCACTAAAATAGTCTTTTCGTAAACAATGATTTCGAATTAGCAAAAATAAAGTTGAAATTGATTCTTTGTTCTGGTTGTATAACTATTCAATATTTAAAACTTTTAAAAAGTCCATTCCAAACTTTTGTAATTGAAAGATTAAAAAAGTTGAAACCAAACGCGCGAGCAGCGCCATACCTACGAAGCAGCAAAAAACTAAAAACCCACAAAAATGGTTTAGCTTTTTTAATATTAAGAAGTATAATCTAAAATACGCCGCTATTATTTATTTAAAATTATATATGAATGATGAACTAAGCACTTTTTAGCTCCTTCGTAAGTTTTACAACACATATAAAGCTTAAAAGTAGGTCTCCAAAACATTAGTACATCACTTGAAAAGGATACATACTTTTTATAGCTAAATCGAAAGCTCATACTTAAAGAAAATGGTTTTTACTGTTAGTTGTTGTAAGTTATAATGGGGGGACCAATTGCAGGTTTCGTAGTTAATTGAAAAATGCAGTCTTCATCTTCACCTCAATAACAAATTAAATTATGTAAAATTTATATTATTTACAAGCTTATTAAACGGACTTTCGGAATTATATTATTTGTTTTGACAGAAACATCATTGGGTACTTTTTAAAAAATTACCAATATACTGAAAATCCTAAAAAAACATAAAATTCTGATTTTTCAAAAGTGTTTTTTTTTTTTGTTTTGGTAACACAATTTTTTTTTAACAAATACCATGTGATAGTGATGTTTTCTCTTTCGAAATCTTGAAGGAACACTGCCACAAATCTTATTCCTATACCGCCCAAAACATATTAACTTTTTTAAACAAACAGGTCGAGCTAAAATTTAAAAATGCCATAGCCTTTTAGTGAAGCACTCTAAATACCAAATTTGAATTAGGTAGGATGGGTATTAAAGGAGGAGCAGTCTTGTTCGGGCGATATAAGAATTTGATTTGTGAAAGTGTTCCTTTAAAGAATCTGCTGTGTTAGATGTATATACTGTACTATTTACTATAATTTTTTCGATAACTAATTTGGATTTTTTTGAACATCTGCTTAAAGTTATGGTACAGAGTCAATGTTTGTGTCTTTGATTTTGATGATTTTTTCTGAAAACTATCATGCCTCAATAGTCCATAAATTTTTTTCGTTAAAATATATTCAGGGGTTTGGAAGATATGACCCCCATACATGAGCATAGGGGGAGGGGGGTAGGATGGGGTCCACCCCCCCCCCCTTAGCCTCAATTTCGAACCAAAAAAATCTAGGGGGGCCCCTCCATTCCCCCAAATTTTTTTAATTTTGACACTCTACCCCCCTCTGGAATTCCCGAGTCAAATTTTGGGTATGAATTTAGGTCAAAATTTACTGTCATAAACACGATTTTGTGGTAAAAAACAGTATTTTTGTACTCTTTTTATACATAAGCCTATTTTAGTATATAAAATTCTATATTAGTGCTAAAAAACTTAAATAAATATTATGTGACTTTGTTTGGAAACCGGACACCCTCTGACCCCCTCTGGATTTCAAAATGGTTTACCCCGGGTCAACACCCCTAAAAAGCTAGGGGGTCCAGACCCCCCTCCTGGGCCCCCTCCCTGGACCCCCCTAACTTTCAAAGGGCCATTTACCCGGGGTAGCCACCCGTCCTCTAGTTTGCCAGCCCATACTTATGTATGCCCCCTCCCCGAAAAAAATCGACCGACATTTTTTGCTACAGGTTTTTTTTACGGTAAACGCAATATTTTTTTAACATATACTACACGAGGCACAAATTCTAAAAATCGAACTATCAACGAAAAAATAGAAAGTTACTGCTCTCATTGAGTGCACTATTTGTAACTTACATTTTCATACCAATTAAACTATATTTCAAGTACAGAATCGCCGAAAAAAACACGTTTTTTTAAACATACATCCTAACCTACCACAGAAGATATTTTGTGAAATATATTTTATAAGCTATTGAGGACAGGAGTAAAGTTAAATGGAAGATAAAAAGTGTGACTCTGTATCAGTGATGTTCCTATCCTCTAATATCATGCTTCGAAGCTCCGACAATTTCTTTACTGACAATGTTTTCGTGTTTTGTGTTTACCTGCGTCGGAACTGCGAGGTTTTGTTTGAAGTGGAAAAAACTCGGAAACTTCTTATTGATTACCCAAAAGCTGATTTAAGCTTGAAATATGTTCTGCGTTATTGCAGAGGTGAAAAGGGTTTGCGGAAGTTTTGTCTTTTACATTACGTCTTGCAACATTACGTCTTCGGATAACTCGTCTTTTTTTTTGGCGATTTTATGAACGTACTTTTTAAACATTAATTTGCCACCCAAAATAAAATAAAAAAGTGTGGCGCGAATAAAAAAAACCATGATAAATTTTATTTAATTTTAGGTATCGCTTAGGCTTAGGAAAAAATAAAAGTTTATCTTAAATTAAAAAAACCTTTAAATAGAAATTTACATACAGCAATAAAGTTTAGTTTGAAGGTTTACGAATTAATAGGTTTAGTTAACGATAACGTTTGGTTTAGTTAAAGCTTAGGAAAATGTAAGGTTGGTCTCCGCAAAATATTTGCTTTTAGAACAACAAAAACGCCTTTTCTTTTCGAAAATTAAAACCAAGCCAAAAACTGGATAAAATTTGAACAATTTTTATTGATTAAAACATCTTAAAAACATTTTGAAATTAAATAAATTTGAAATTACTTTTTATAATGAGTGATAAATGGACTCCGGAGCTCTTTCCGCATTTAATGATCCCAGCTCCGTAGCTTTATATTGGGGGTAAAAATACGTTTTTAATAGCAAGGAGATCCGAAGCACGATATGGGAGAATAAATACATGTTTTGAAAACCTTGTTTAGTATGCCCAGCGAAATTTAATCTGGGAAACGAAAGTTTTGAAAAAATTAAGAAATAACAACATACAACTTGGGAGTCTTTGTGGGTTTGATGTAGGCCCATATTGTAACTTTTTATAAGGCACTATAGTAATTTACCAGAGCGAAAAAAAACTTTAGTTTTTATTTTCTAGTTAACATTGTGTGAGGGATGACCGATGGCAGAAATTGCCTCAAAAACTCGCAAGGGGACAAGTAAAGAAAAGTGAAGGTTGAAAGGAAATTAACTCCACAAATTCTGGGAATGTGATTTTTATCTACCACTCTGTAGTGGGAGAGTTAGAAGGGGCAAGAATATATAACACAAGAGAATTTCCGACTGTACACTAAATTTTTGACCAAAATTTTGCGAGAAAAGTCGCACTTTTAAATTCGTGTGCGACTTTTACTGCAAAAATCCGCCATTTTCTGGTAGTTTTTCCGCGCTGCGATTTTTAACACAATGTTAGTTTTTTCGCAGTGGGGACTGCGGCTTCTTTAGCACTCTATACTGCTTTAATCGCACTGCGATTATTTTCGCACTGCGAGTCTAGCTGCGCAACAAAAAAAAATACAGACGCTGGTAGTCATTTTTAATGGAGTAAAACACTTCGAAACTTGTTTTATTTAATTTTAAAATGTTGGAAAGTTAGTTTATTTCATTAAACCTAAAAAGTTTTAACATCTTAAGGTAAAAAAAAACGACTTTTATTTATTTAAACACAAAATTTTTGCTCCGTTTTGTTTTTATTTTTTTGTTGTGCAGGCAGACTCGCAGTGCGAAAAAATCGCAGTGCGAATAAAGCAGTATAGAGTGAGAAAAAAGTCGCAGTCCCCACTGCGAGAAAACTAACACTGTGTTAAAAATCGCAGCGCGGAAAAACTAGCAGAAAATGGCGGATTTTTGCGAGAAAAGTCACACACTAATTCAAAAGTGCGACTTTTCTCGCAAAATTTTGGTCGAAAATTTAGCGTACAGTCGGACATTCTCTTGTGTTATATATTCTTGGAACGGGTAATCCCTTAATTTTGGAAAATTGAAGAAAAAATGCCTATTGAATGACTTTGAGCTTTCCCCAAACTTATTTTTAATGTCAAAATAAGTGTTTTTAGCTATAAAACGCTCAAAAATTCAAAAATAAGAGTTTTTTAACGAAAAATTAGCGTTTTTAATCTATTTTCCTTCAAAATTGATTACAACAATGGTGAGAATTCGTTCCGTGGATTTGAACCCCCGCCTAATTTAGTTTTCAACCCCTCTTCCAATTCGATCCGACTACCCATGTATATATGCGGTTCAATTCTTTTGAAAACTTTATTTTGACTGAATTATTTTTATTTTTTTTCAAGAGCAATACACTAACTGAACCAAGTACAA
>JASAMX010025211.1:0-11285 GCA_030248175.1 Microlaimidae sp. YZB2_3
TTCTCAATCAGTTTAATTTTGGTAAAATTATTGAAAAAATATTCTCGTATAAACCAACAATTTACCTTATTATCATAAAATGCATCGATCAGAGTGATGAATCGTCTCGCTTCTCCCAAATTTTTGGAACTAAACTGCGGGATATTTCTAACCAAAACAGTGTGAAACACTCTGGCAATCGTTAGATAATCAGTTGCACCAAGCGGCTGAAATAGTGTAATATTTCAAAATTATGAAAAGAAATGAAAATGTCCTAACTTGAGTAACAATAATAATAGTTTAGTCAAGAGAAACATCTAATGCGTGCAGTGATTTAATTCTGCGCGACCTTACAATTTATTTTTATTTAAATTATTAACTATTAAAAACGGTTTTTTCAATAGGCATATTGCACTTACAGCCTACGAAAATTGCTGTACTACTGTAGTGCCTATAAATTTTTTCAACTGCAAAATATATATTAGACGATTTAATAAAGTTTTTTTTAAAAAGTAGATGAGATAAAACCGCACATCATTTCCTGCTACTAATGCATCGAATAGGTGGTCCAATAACATGTGAAGCGGGCCAATTATGTAACGATTGATTACTGTAAATGTATACTTCTTTTATCGGTGTTTCGCAATGTTTTGCTTAAACGTCCGACGTTGAGGAAGCTTATACATACGACAACATAGATGTTCTTGGGGACAGAGGGGTCCACCCACACCCGCCCTAAAAAATTTCGGATTCGGACCCCCCCCCTAAAAAATCCAGGGGCCCCCCACCCTCTCCCCCAAAACTCGACTCGAGAGCTGTCCGGCCTGATCCCCCCTAGCGAGGCTGGCCCCCCTCCCTCCCGACCAATTTAGAACTATAACTTTTTTATTTACTGTCAAAAACACGGTTTTTTAGTTCAAAATAGTTGTTTAAATTATTTTATTTTTAATTTTATAACCTGTAAAAAATTTTTGTTTATTAGTAATTATGAGACATAGATGGTTTTTTTGGGGGCGGGGGGGGGGAAGGGGAATCACGGCAACCGTTTACCGTAGGGCAAAAATTTCGGACCCACTTACTTGAAAAAAAAATCCAAGGAGGAGTCTCCTCTATCCTAAAGCTCGAAAGCGGTTCGGCCTACGACCCCCTCCTAGCCAATTTAAAAGTATAATTTTAAAATTTACTGTGCAATATTAGGCCTAAAAACACTTAAATAATTACTGGTTTAAAACAACTGTTAAAAAATTGGACCCCTTGACTCCTTCTAGAACTAAATCGTCCATCCCGGGTCGACGCCCCCCAAAAACCACAGAATTCCCCCTAGCGGACCCAACCAAAATAACATCTATGGATGGATAAAAATAACAAAATTAATAAGTACTTTGCCACATAAGTCGTCAAAACTAATATCAGCGACGCGCCCACATGCTTTTTCAACGTGAACAGGGCGTCCAAAGACCGTCAATGTGCGAGGTCGCACAACTACAATACAAAAAAGGAAAACTTTTAACATTCAATCAATCGAATTTAGTATTTTTTATAAACTTTTTTTGCATAAAAAGTGTTTTTTTAACAAGCAGCCAATAATCTTATTTATTTAGACAATAATTATTATTTTTAATAAACTTTTTTTTTTTGAGAGCAAGAATAAAATACCAAAAAAATTCACAAAAAAATACAAAACACTAAACACCTACCGTCAGTTTCTCTGCTAATTAATTGTTTAAATAACCGGTTTAATTCTTTGTCGGCATCAACTTTTCCTTTTCTAAAATTTTTGTATAATGATGTTGACTGATTCTAATAATATCAAAAATATATAATATACCGAAAAATGTGCAACTCCTATATAAAAAAAGTACAGAAAAGGTGGCCTTTATAATGAGCCTCTCCATTTAAATGACACTCTCCACTATAATGGCATAGTAGCCATTTTAATTCGGCGAGTTAAAATGGAGAGGAAGCTATTATAATAGCCATTTATTGACTTAATTTCACTTCATATATACTCACAAGTCTAATACTGTCCGGGCCGCACGAGTTTCTGCGTGTTGAACAGTATTAAACCAACACGGAGAAACTCGTGCGGCCCGGACAGTATTAGACTTGCGAGTATAATGAAGTGAAATTAAGTCAATAAATGGCTATTATAATAGCTTCCTCTCCATTTTAACTCGCCGAATTAAAATGGCTACTATGCCATTATAGTGGAGAGTGTCATTTAAATGGAGAGGCTCATTATAAAGGCCACCTTTTCTGTACTTTTTTTATATAGGAGTTGCACATTTTTCGGTATATTATATATTTTTGATAATATTACCTAACAATCCTAAAAACCTCAGAAAATTTCTGTGAATAAAACATAAAAATGTGATAAAATATTTGTTCACAAGTTTTATTTTTTTAACATTCCTACTATTTTACAGGCTTCTTATCAGTACTTTTTTAGCGATTTTAAAATACACCTCCCCCCACCTCTAGGGCCTGTGCTAGGATTTTTGAAAGGAAGGGGCCAGACTCTAGAAAACTGAAAATGAAATATAAATCTGGGGGGTGTCCCCCCAGCCGCCGGAGGCAAAATTTTTTGATTTAGCATTTAAAATAAGCAAAATCAGGGCTTAAAAATACCTATTTACATTGAATTCAAGGCAGCCAAGCCGGCAGAATCCATTTTTGGCATACTCCAAAAAAGGAGGTAGGGAAAACCAGGGTTCATAATGGAGTTACCTTCGCTTTTACCTCCCCCCTGGACCTACCTCCTCTTTCTTATTTTTACCCCGGCCAACCCAGAAAGGGAGGGCATCGGGCATGCCTCCTGGCACAGGGCCTGCACCCCCCTATCTCAGCCTATCACTCTCTCTCCCCTTGGTGCTTTTTGAGATTTAACCGTGTGAAGTATGCCGATAGATGAACACGGTCACTAAAGCTCAGACCTGTGCTCGCCCCCCCCCCCCGGGGGTTTTATTGGGGGCAAATACGAAATGGGGGGGGGCCCGGGGGGCAACTTTTTTAAAACGGGGGGCAAGCAGGGGAGAAAGAGAAAAAAAAGAAGGGAAAAAAGGGACAAAAAAAGCAAAAACAAGGTGAAAATAGGTCTAAAATGGCTTAAAATACATTGAAATAGGCTAAAAACTGCAAGAAATTCACGATGATGGCGTCATCATAGGTCAAAAAAAGGCGTCATAATTTTAGGGCACTTTTTCATTTTTTGGCGGGGGCATAAAACGGGGGGCAAATCCTTCAATAAAGCGGGGGGGGGGTTTAACAGATCGTGCACAGGTCTGAAAGCTAGAGAGGTCTTTACCTTGGGTAAATGGGATTGTAAAATCTAAAAAGGGGTCCGAGTCTGACCAATCTGTGGCTTTTATGGGGGGACTCATGGTGGATACGCTTGAAATCCAGAAGGAGTGACGGAGGAGAGTTTGATTCAGGAAGCAAACCACTTTACTCTGCCCCGCCTAATGGGCTTTTGGCCTTTACCACGGGGTAAAAGTCTCCCTAAGATAGGGTACGTCGGACACATAAATTTGCTGTATTTCCTCTTCAGTTTATCGGTGCTGTGAAGAATTAGTATCAGTGGTAAACAAGATTTGCGAAAGGAGGGAGTGGTTAACCTGAATATTTGCTATTTATATGCTTGAATAGTTTTTAGCAAGTTAACCTTTCTTTCTCCTGCCCTTTGCATAATGTGCATAGATTATGCAAAGGATTGTATTGCAACAACAACAACTTTTCTTTTCTTGGGGTTTTCTAGAACTTATCATTGTAGAGCGGGTCTTCTAGATAAATATCGAGGTCGTTAAGAAAGAATAAGTTTGACTAAATTTTTTTACAAACAGCCAAAAACTTTTAAGCATCTAGCGATTTTACAAAAAAAATAAGTGAAAAAACAAAAAAAAACAGTCTGGTGAAAAAGTAAGGTGAACTTTTAATTTCCTCTGTGCTGTAGGGTAGTGCATTTAATTTCGGCACTTTTCCAAATTGGGCATTTTTGATTTTGGACTATATGTTTGGTAATCCTGGATGAAATACGACGTTTAATAGCTCAAATGAGAGCTTATTATATGTAGATGACTGTCGTGAGCTGTTTATTTGTTATGTTATGATTTTTTCATATGAAATTGTGTGATTTATAAAAAATAAAATTGTTACTCGTTTTTAGAACATGGGCATTTCATGATTACGCTATAAATTGGTTTAAAAATTAAACTGTCTTGGTAAAATTTAGTCTATTTTCCGAATTTTTAGTCCCCGTGGTTCTACGTTGCGTTTGTGGTGAGCAATCGTTATAAAATAAAATAGTGTAATTTCGGCACACATATTGCTGTAGGTAAAAACGGGTTGAATTAAGTGGTCGGGTTTTAAATTGTAGTTGTAAATAGTTGAAAGACAACGTTGAAATGTGTAGGGGTCATAGCACTGCACTTAAACTCGATTAAGGGGGTCCTTTAGAAAAGTGCCGAAATAAAATCTACTTTTTCCCAAATTTTGCTGATTTTGATTCCATTTGGCATTTTAGCTGTAACTGTTTGCCAGTTACACGTTAAACAACAAGTAGAAACTTAAACTGTCTGGAGATAATGATAGGTTTTTAAATTTTTAAAAGTGATGATTTTTTGACTGAGAAACAATCGATTGTTTGTAAAGGGCCGAAATTAAATGTACACATTTAATTATGGCGATTTTCCATATGTTTTAAAAACTGATTTATTTAAGTAAAAAAACAACTTTCGTACAGTAAAACTTTTGTGACGCAACGCAGTATTCTGAAAGCTTCAAAATGAGCTATCAAACATGAAAATCGGGCAATACAGTGAAAAGTGACATCGAAAAAACGAAAAAGTGCCGAAATTAAATGCACTACTCTATTTTATAACAGTTAGTTTCCAGTCACCTATACCGACTCCATTTTTATGGGGAAATGGTTCTACCAGAACCTAATCAAATTTAAAAAAATTAAGCTACTTAGGTTTTTTTATTAACAAAAAGTACTATAATTATTATTTACTATTTGCAACTCTTGAGTGATGCGATACTATCAGAAACCTTTGGAGCGTTTTTTTTTTTATTTTAACACACAAAATATGATGAATCTTACTCAAAGTAGATTTCTGCTGATGCTAGCTGCGTTAACTTCCTATAATCTATTCCTGAGTCTAAATTCAAAACCCGAGATTTTTCCTATAATAAAAACATAAAATAATAGGATTATAATTTAATAAAAAAAATAATAAAATTAATATTCTATTTGAAATGTTACAAATTAAAATAAGCAAAATTTGGCCACGCGCGTGCAAAAATTTTAATTTTGTATTTTAGTTTCTTTACTTTATTATGAAACTTCCATACGTCTTTTGCTAGATTAGATCGAAACCTGGAATATATCAGAAATTAAAGGAGGCCAATTTTTTGGTTTTTTGCAGGCGTATTCTTTATGGCAATAATGTGCTTGTGGAATCCATGTTAATGTTAACAAGATTTACTTAATTTGTCTTAAAAGGAACCATATAAGTTTTATCAAGTTTAATGAAATAAAAAAGTTACCTTCAGCACTTCAATAAAAGGTAAAAAGCGACTTCTTTGTAAGCCTTGTTTATATAGATCTGAAAAATGACAAGTAATTTCTATAGAAAGCAACGAATGCTAAGCAAACAATAATGAGAACATGATTCTTTACTCAGGGGTATACCCAGAATGTCAAGGAAATGCTCGACCGCCATTTTTCGCTACTCGCCAATATTATTTAAAGAAAGAAAGGAAAAGGGGTCTGAATTTAATGAGTTACCCCTCTCCTGCCATAGGTGGACAGCCTCTGAATTGGGAGGGGGGTGTTCGGGTTTCCGAAATTTTTTCGCAGTACACTCTAAAATACCGTATTTTTAACGTTCCAAATTTTAGGGGCGAAGAGTGTACGGCATAACTGGGCACAGGGGAGGGGAGTTGGGGGGGGGGGGGCGGTCAACCAACCAAAATACAGAGACGGGGGGGTTTAATCTCCCTCCACTTGTACGTGGGAGGGGAAGAAGAAAAAGGTAACTCCCTAATTTTGGAAAAATGAAGAAAAAATGTCCTTAAAATAAATTATGAATTCTAACTGCCTCGAAACTTAAAGGTCAAAATGAGTATGTTAAGCAATAAAAAGCTCACAAATGCAATAAACGGGGCTTTTTGACCTAAAATTAGCGTTTTTTACCTTTTTTTATTCAAAATCGAAAAACAATATGGGTAAAATGCGTTTCTCGTATTTTAACCTTCCCTCTAAATCCGGATTTAACCCCCCCCCACTCCGGACCAATTTGCATATGTATGGTGTACGGGATACCCTCAAATTTTAGGAGGTGTGGCGAAAGTTTTTTTGGGCCCCGTTCTCGCTCTCTAATTTTGGAAACATGAAGAAAAAATCCTTTAGATGCTTTTGAACTATCTCCAAAATTAGGTATTGAAATCAAAAATAGAGTTTTAAGTAATAAAAAGCTCAATTATGATTGCTTTTTAACCTAAAATTTGCATTTTTTACCTATTATTTCTGAACCACCAAAAAAATGATATGGGTAAATTGCACTAAAAAAACGATGTGGTATGTATGAGTGTGTTCCTTGAATTTTATTGCTTATATTATACAGATTTTAATTAAGAAAACAATCATTTGGATTAGCATAAACATTTGAAAGTACATGTGCACACTAATAAGTTTGGAACTAATTTAAACTAACCGTGAAATTGAGTTTCTTCAATATAAAAAGAACACTGTACCGTTTGGAGATCTATTAGACGTAGCCACCATTATTAATCCTCTTTGAAAAAGCTCAGTAAATAAATGTTTGAGAATCATCGCATCAGCTATATCAGTCACCTAGAAAGAAATTACGTTTTATGAATTTATAGACACAATGCAAAAACACGACGGGGTTATGAATGTCCATTTTTGGTGATTTTTAATTTTTTGCTTTTTTGTGGAAAAATAAATTCAAAATAGCTTGTAGTTTTGGTATTGTTCGAAATTTTTTTGGACCCTATCTATCGTATCCCTCCCCCATCCAATCCTCACCTATGGGCATGGAGAGAGGGGCTTTACCCCCTTTTCTACTCAGAAGTGGGGGAGGTTAAAACCCTCCACCTCTTTTGGAAAAAATACCTTCAAAATGACTTTTAACCGCCTCCAAACTTAAATTTTAAGATCAAAATGAGTGTTTTTACCTATTTTTCCTTCAAAATCGAAAAACAATGATGTAAAATTCACTTAAAAAAATATGAGTAAAATGCGTTCGTCGGATTTTACTTCTTTCTAAACAGGGGTTTATTTAGTCTAAGGTCTTCAATAATCTTTACTTTTGTGGTTTAAAGGTCATTCCGATTTAAAGTCAAAATAATAATGTTATAATGATGAAAAAAATTGTACTCAGTTGCTTAAAAATTCCTAGTTTATTTGACCTGTTCTTGTATGTTTTTTCATTGAAAACCACAATCAGAATTTAATTTACCTGAAATTCATCAAAACAAATAAGTGTAGCTTCTTGCTTTAGCGAATCTGCGACCTCAGGTATAGGATCAAAAGGCAAACGGGAAGATTGTTTTGCATGTTTTAATTGATGAACCTCTAAATTTAAAATTTAATAAAACACGAAGTAATATTTAAAAAATCCTACATGGAAATTGAGGGTGGAGTATACCTTACGTGGTGGCTAGAACGCTTAAAGCAATGTAAGCAAGAAGGAAGTGGGGTTGGGTTGAAGCTTGGTTAATTTAACATCGTTAAAAATATTCAAACTGACAAAAAAACCTTGTTAATTTTACTTTAACTTGTAAAATTAGAGGTCTAAGGTGCGATCTAAAATCCCTCAATTTCGTTTGTTTGTAGCCAGCAAACTACAGAGAAAAACACTGTGTTATGATTTGGTAAGGTATATGTATCTAGGATTTATGCAGGGCAAGTCAGTGTCGGGCCATGAGTTTACTAAAAAATAACAAATAATTTTAATCTCCACATAATCAGTGGATTCATTTGAACTGGTCTTATACAAAAAATTCTGTTTACTGGCGACAAAAATTGCACTTTAAGCTGTTATATGTGGCTAGAAGAAAACAAGATTTTGTAGAGGCCATATATGAGCACAGTTTGGTTCATAATCTTAATTATCAGTTGAATTGAAACGGTTAAAATTTTGTTATTTGTGACGCCATCACTAAAGTCGATACAGCGAAAAAAACCTGTCTCACAATATTTTTGTATTAGAAATAGATAAAACAGACCTGTGCACGGTCTGGAAATGCCCCCCGTTTTATTGGAGGATTTGCCCCCCCCCCGCCAAAAAATGAAAAAATACCCTAAAATTATGACGCCATTTTTGACCTATAATGACGCCATCATCGCGAATTTTTTTGCAGTTTTTAGCCTATTTCAATGTATTTTAAGCCATTTTAGACCTATTTTTGCCTTACTTCCGCTTTTTTTTGTCCTTTTTCTCCCTTTTCTCTTCTTTTTTTCCCTTTTTTCTCCTTTTTTCTCTTTTTTTTCTTTTCCCCCTGCTTGCCCACCCCCGTTTTAAAAAAGTTGCCCCCCGTGCCCTCCCCCCATTTTGGAATTGCCCTCCCCCGTTTTAACCCGGGGGGGGGGCAGTGCACAGGTCTGGATAAAATCACTTTTGTATGATTTTATAACATGCCTTTTCAAGCTGCCAAAAAATCTAGAAGTGTTCCTTTAAAATCCTATTTTCCTCACTCTTAGCGTCTATACTCGAAATAAAGGCTTGTGCTAGCTATTTACCAATCGTTTCTTATTTCTAAATAATAAAAAAGTTTGTTTGAGAACCAGGTTTATTTCACTCTCGAGGGAAGCCCTCTAGATTTTGTCAAGGAAGAGGGACAAAATTTCAAGGCTAAAAGAGGATGGCCGATGGACCCCACCCACCCTATCTCGTCCTTCTCGCTTATGCCATCAGTGCACGCAATATTTGTACAGAATAATATTCTGTATAAAAGTAAGCTATATCAGACCTGTGCACTGCCCCCCCCCCCGGGGTTAAAACGGGTGGGGCAATCCAAAATGGGGGGCACGGGGGGCAACTTTTTTGAAACGGGTGGGAGGCAAGCAGGGGAAAAGAAAAAAAAGAGAAAAAAAGAGAAAAAAGAGAAAAAAAAGGAAAAGGGAAAAAAGGGACAAAAAAAGCAAAAATAAGGTAAAAATAGGTCTAAAATGGCTTAAAATACATTGAAATAGGCTAAAAACTGCAAAAAATTCGCGATGATGGCGTCATCATAGGTCAAAAACGGCGTCATAATTTTAGGGTACTTTTTCATTTTTTGGCGGTGGGGGGCAATAAAACGGGGGGGGCATTTCCAGACCGTGCACAGGCCTGCTATATTATAATAAGTTTTATAATACAACTTACTTTTATGTACTTCTCCCATAAACGAGTGAAAGTGAATTCTTTGCTTTTTTGTAACAGGACAACCATCATAAAACAAATCCATCAGCATAGTTTTTCCAACACCTAAAAACGAAGCAAATCATTTATAGAAAACATAGATTCACTATAAACACATGAATTTTTACAAAGAAATTTAGTTTAGTTTAGTTTAGTTAATCGTGCACCCAGTTGTCGAGTAAAAGATTAACTCTCTGTAATTATAAAATGCAGGTTGTTATATTTTGATTTAAATTAAGATTAATGTTTAAATATGTGCTATTACATTTTTGCAATTAGTTACCTTATAAGAGTTATTAATAACAAGATCCGCCTGCATCCATTACTACAGCTAAAGGCGCTTACCTGGAAGTCCAGGATTTACTAGAATTATATTTAAATTCAAAACAATATTACCTGGAATATGGAGGGAACTTCAAACAGGCATGTGGTTTTACATTTTTGAATGCAGATGAAAGGATTTTTTTTTAATTTTTTTATTTTCTCTTGATTGCTTGTAGAAATTGAATAACGTTTTGACATTGTGCTGGTGTTGAATATAGAAGTTCTTTGGTTGAAGGACTAGCCTTGAAAAATGCTCTAAGAATAGAGCAGGAAAAAGGGGCGATTTTTCCCCGGGCGTATGTTTAGACAGAAAAGATGTAGACTAGTCTGAGATGGACATTATGTGGACTATAGGAAATTTGCATTTGGTTTGGCCAGCTGCTCACTAAATAAAAATTTCTACGATATGATAATGATTTGTTTATACATTGATCTAATCACACAGCACTGTTGCATTTTTTTTGTTTTGATGAAATGTCAATTGAAAAAATCATACTCACAGCAATCTTTGACAAGCGCGAAATCGCCACTTTTTCAATTAGAAGGTTATATTTGTATGTTAAGAAACAACTATAAATTTGAAAAAGTGGCGATTTCGCGCTTGTCAAAAGGATGTTAGTATGATTTTTTCAATTGACATTTCATCAAACTAAAAAAAAATGCAACAGTGCTGTGTGATTGATCAATGTATAAACAAATCATTATCAAATCGTAAAAATTTTTATTTAGTGAGCAGCTGGCCAAACCAAATGCAATTTCCTATAGTCCACATAATGTCCATCTCAGACTAGTCTACATCTTTTCTGTCTAAACATACACCGGGGAAAAATCGCCCCTTTTTCCTGCTCTATTCTTAGAGCATTTTTTAGAGGCTAGTCTACCACTTTTTTGAATTAAATTAAAAAATAGCCTAATAAACTATAGTTTTAGCTGCGCAATGACATATGTTTATAATCATTCCGTTGCCGAGATAAAATAAAAAATAATAATAAGAAGAAGATGAATTTAAATTACAAAATTAACCCACGTTGTTTAATTATAGTTAGTGCGGTGCAGATGCGCTCCAGACAAAGTTTACCTACGTTCTCTAACTATAGTTGGCGCGATGCCGTGCGCCAATGATTGCAATTATAATTTTTAAAGTAAAAATAATAATAATAATAATAATAAGATGATGAACATGAATAACAAAATTTACTCACGTTGTCTTAGTATAGTTGGCGCGGTGCCGTGGGTTAAATTGCAATGGGCACCCCGCACCACCGATGATTACCAGCGCGTGGCGCTCCCGCGCCACCGACGCTTATTATTATTTTTTAATAAATAAAACTTTGAATTAATTTTGTCATCAGTAATGCAAGAATTAAAAAAAGTACTCTGTTGTTTTTGCCGTTTTCCGCGCGGTTGAAGCAGATGGCGCTGGGAACTGGCGCCGTTTCTGCCACCAATTAAAACCGGTCTGCTATTTTTGTGCGGTTTTTATGAGGGGATGTTGGTTGTCTGCTCTGTACAATCCTTATTGTTGCCAAAAGGAGCAATACGTAACTGAACGAAGTA
>JASAMX010025213.1:0-34893 GCA_030248175.1 Microlaimidae sp. YZB2_3
ATTCTGGTAACGATTTTTTTAAGCTTCTAGCGTTAAAATATAAAGATGTTAGATTACTACTGCACGTGTTGTGGCGATCGACTTGCTCAAAATCCTATTTAGAATCTGAAAGCTTGATTTCCTTTTTCAAATCTAGATCAAAAATGTAAGGGTTTCCATTCTCCGTGTAACGAATAATCATTCGTTTATCACCACCATCTAATGCTTTTTTTCTATAACTGAACAACTTTTTTTGTTCCTCTTTTTGTTCCTCAGTCAATGATAGCCTAACAAACACCTTTTTATAGCGATCCACATTTTTAAAAATTCCTGCGGAGCGAATCAAATTGTTCCGAATCCGTTTGGAAGCTAACCTAATTTTTACCAATCTAGGATAAGTAGGATTAATCAAATAATCAAATTAATTAAATAAAATTACCTAAACAAAAATGTTCGTTAATAGATATTTTTTCGGCACCATTGTTTAATGCATCAACAAGATGCTCGATTGCTTCCTGCTCTCTTTCTGGAGTCGAGGCTTCTTCCAATCCTGAAACCACAAGCTTGGTTGAATGCTCCTTCTCCGCTTCCCACTTTTCCATCCGTGCCAAGATCAAAGGAAAAAGCCTGCCGAACATCTCTTCGCAAACGTGGCTGATCAAATCTGGGTTAAGATGTTGATTCGCTTCCAGCCTGTCAATACGCCCTGGACATTTTGGCTTTTTCTTCTTTCCAAAGATATTTTTCTTTTTCTAATTGTTCAATTTGTTTTTCTTAAGCACTCATTTTCCTTTTCTAAGTCCTCCTTTTTGACCATATTTATCAACAAAAATGCGGTAATTTACAAGTTTTTAGAACTATTCCAATATTAACAAAAACCTGCGTCTCAATTGAAAGACTACGGTCATCGAAGGCAGGTACAACAAAAAAAATCAAGGTGTTCAAGATGGCGGATAAAGTTAAATTAAACTTTTAATTGAGATAAACAAATAGTAGAAGTAAATTAAAAGTCAATCAGTAATTAAATTTGGCTTACAATATTCATCTTCATTATTTATACCAAAATTTTCATATTTTCTATTATTATTTCACTAAATTCGAATTAAAACTAATAAATTCCAAGGAAAAAAATTTTAAAATAAGCTGCTTCGTACGTAATAGATTTCATAGAAATCATGAGCGCCTTTAAAATTCCTTATTTGCGAAAGTATTTATAATTGTATATTAATAATTTCAAAATTTTTTCATACTTCAGACAAAATATTCACACAAGTTTGTTATAGACGCGTCCTAATTAAACCATCATGTAAGTATATCTGGCACACAACACGATATTTACTGTAATTATAAAGTGATGTGCGGTTTTATAATAATTACCATACTTGATGCGGGATATATTTACATGTTGAATAAAAAGATAAGCTGTTTGTTTGTTTGTTTTTTTATATGTTTATTTGTTTATAATTAGAACAAAACCGAAGAAAACGTCGTGTTATCAACTTTAAAACATTAAAAACAGTTGGATTAAATTGGCCGAACTTTATTTTTATGTTTTAAAACGATCCAAATTTTTATAAAATTTATTTGCATAGATCATAATTTGAACATTGTGACAGAATCATAACAATAATCGAATAAGTATTTATATAGTTAATAGCAAAATCTATATTAAGAAATAGTTTGATCTTCTTTTGTTATTATAGAATTTTTATTCCAGTTTTTATAAACACTAAACACATTAACAAATAACAAATAAAACACAATAAAACAAACATACACTACAAAGAAAAAAAGCTTTTTTTATGATTTAATAATTTATGAAGTATTTACAAAATGTAACGGCAGAAAAGGTGTCTAGCGGCCGGTTTAAATAGAGAAACCTCTTCTGTCGTTACACAAAAGTATTACTGTACTCCTTACACTAAAGATTACGTTATTAAAAAAACAAAATAGAGGCGTTACCTCTGAGGGGTTAACACAGGAAGGAGTAGATCTGTTTAGGAATGAAAGAGAATGTAATAGGCTCTGTTAACCGTTAGGTCAACAAGGCACTCGGCGATAAAAAGGAAAGTTATAACTAGGTGTTTTTCAGCCTTCAAAACTATGGGATATTTGGGATGAAGTGAGAAATGGATGAATGAATAAAATCCTCGAGTTAACTTTGGTGAACACAAGCAACTTCCGTGAAACGTTAACTTGGTGAGTTGTAAAAATAAGAATCAAACTGAAGTTCTCAGTCCTTTCAAAAATTTGGTTGGCGATTGAAATTAAATCGCTCTGAAATAACTAGCACTTTTGGTTGAAAGTGCGCTTTCATTGCGTCCATAAGTTTTGATAAAGACAATGTTATAAGCTGAGTAGGTGCTTTTAAATCAGCCAGCAAATTATAAATGTCCGCGTTTAAAGTAGACAAAAATATATTTCTTTGGCGATTAGAGTCCTGGATTTCATTCATGTCCAAAAATAACTGAAATCTTTCAGCAAAACGACTCCAAAGTTCTTTATCTGTATTAAAATTGCCTGGATGTCCATAATAAACAATTTGTTGCAAAGGTGGCTGACCTTCCATTGCGCAATTTAATTTAATTAATCGGAGTTTAATTAAAAGTTCAGCTGCACCAAATTGTAATATTTGTTATCAAGATGTTACTTGATTGATTAATATGAAATCCCATTATATGAAAACATTCATTCATTCATTAATATGAAAACCCCTAATATGAAATCACATTTTATTAAACAATTTATTCAACAAGCCGCACAGTAATTAATAACAGGAAACTATGTATCAGTTTTAATTTTATTAATTAATTAATGCAAGTGCGTAATTTAACAAATAAAAAACGTAATAATCTATTGGATTATAATGACGCGCATTTGTTGTTATAACATCAATTTTTTGTGAAGAGAAAAGTTTCCATGGTAACCGTTTTCTTTTAACGCTAACAACGAAATTATTCAAGAGTTTGCATAGCGCGTATATTATAGTATAGACCTTAATTTCAACCTGAATAATTTAATTATAGTGGTAAACCTATTTATAAAATAAAATACCGCCGTACAAGACAAACCTGTATGCTTAATATGTAAAGAGCAATTATCAATTTCTACCAGATTTTACTAAGGTAATTTTACAATTAAATCCATTGTTATTATAGCAACACTTTTTTTACATACTTATTTTTTTGATTTTGTCAAAATGGGGTTTACAACTTTTTTTTTCAACAAATCTTTTAGAGCCACTTTTTAGAGAGTATAGAAGACCAATTTAAACTTTGCGGTTATGACGTTAAAAAAAACTAATTGCAAAGCTGGTTTTTTTATATCCCGCCTTTTTACAAAATATACAAAGTTGATAAATGTTAGCCCTTAAAAATTTGAATTTTTATTCCAAATTGAGTAATTTAATAACTTGTTAAAATAAGGTATCATGGGTGGCACAGAAGCGCCAAGGGTTGATTTAGTTCCGTGGTGTCGCGCCAACCATTATTAGAAAACCCTGGTAAATTTTCAATTCAGAACCAAAAGCTTACGCAACTTTCTTGCAACTTTTAAAGTTATTTTTTCAGTATTGATTTTTTGATCAAAAAATTAAATTCAAAAAAACAGACAAATAAATCTTCCGACCGGACAATAAAAGCTTTTCGGCGACAATAAAAGAGTCTGTCAAGTCTCATAAGACAGCAGACAGCTGAAAAACTACGTAGTTGAGTTATTTTTTCTTGCGACTGCTTCAATTAGTACCATCTAGCGTCAAGAATGTAAAGCACTATCAACAAATTTTTTCTGTGTTTAGTAGAACGCCACAAGACGACAAGAGTTATGTTAGTAAGCATATTTACAACTAGCAAGTTAATAGTTCAAAATTTTGAACTAGCAAGTTAACTAAGTTAACTAAAGATGAATTTCATCAGGGTGAATGTGCTTGAGTGTTGAAGTAATCACTATTTTTTTAAAAAAATATCACGTGTGGTAGATTACATGACGCAATTTAACAATTATTGGCTACATTACCATTGACATTTTAATTTTTTATTTTTCTTGATTTGCGCTTTTGTTTTTTATTTCTTCTTGACGGCGAGCGGAAAGCCTTTAATTAAAGCCTGAAAGAATTCAGCTTTATTAATTTAATGTGTAAAAAATAACTTAATATATTTACTAGTAAGGCAAACCTAATTACTACATGGTTAGGGCAAATAGACTATTCAGCCTAACTTCATTTATGCTTAAAACTTGTGAGCGGTTAGTTTATAAGAGTTGGGGAACTAAAACAGTACCCATTGCATAAAAATCAACATGCATATCAGGCGGGAAAATCAACTAAATCAGTTTTTCACTGCTTGGTGAACCGCATTGAAAAAACATCTGAACATCTCGAGCACGCTTTAAGTATATTCATTGACATTGAAGAAGCCTTTGATAATGCAAACTTTAATGCAATAACAACATCACTAAACGGCATAAGGTAGGATCAACAATAATCAGATCAATAATAATTTAGGTGCATAGGGTAGGATCAACATTGACCCTATGCTCAGATATAGAATGGTGCAGATGAAAGGAGTGTGCACAAAAACTGTCATATTCCGTCAGGGATGTGCTCAGGAAGGGGTGCTATCACCACAACTGTGGACCTTTGTAGTTGATAGCCTTCTCAAAAAAATTAGTAAAACTGGACATCATATCCAGAGATAATCAGATAATGTAATCATACTGGTTCAAGGAAAATATCTGGACATAGTGGCAGATCAAACTCAGGCTGCTTTAATTCAGGTAGAAGAATGGTGTGAAAAACAAGGGATTTACTATCGTGATCGCGATTTTTAATGTAAAAATTCGAATGGATAGTGTGCTCTTTGTAAGTATCATAAAGGAATATCTCATACCAGTTATTGAAAAAAAATTTACAAAGCGTGCTCACGATTTGTCACCACGTCCCTATTGCTTGCAACAGGACAATGATCCCAAGCATACAAACAAATACACAAAAAATAAATTTTTTAAGCTGGGTATAACAATAACAGACTGTCCTTTGAGTCGCTAGATTTGAATTCAATTGAAAATGTTTGGACCCAGCTGAAAAGCTAAATATTTTTGAATGTTAAATAAAGTTATAAATAACCACTATACAACTTGAAAATACAAGCTCAGTTTAAAGATGTCCAAGTTTTTTTTAAATTTCACATTTTATTAAATAATTATTATAGTAGGTGTCAACTTTAGGATTTGTTTTCTAAGACCACCCTAAGCTATAAATTGGAATTTAAAATTATAACTTAAACTTAAAATTTAACTTCAATTTTAAAAGTCGAGAAAAATTTTTTACAACATTAAAAATAACATTTATGGTTGGATTATATTTGGCTCACCTCGTGAATTTGTATGGGGACTAATAACGTTCTCTGGAGCGGAGCTCCGCTTTTAGTAGCTTCGGAGCAAAACCAGGAGCACCGGAGCAACGCCCGGAGCTCCGGAGCTTCGCGCTTTTTTATACTAAGTTCGTGAATAATTATAGAGCAATGGCATTATTCATTTTGTCAAAAATTGTTTGTAAATTAAAACATTTAAAACAATAAAAATAGTCCTACAGATACAGCTAGGTCGTTTAAAATGTATTTCAAGCTTAAATAAATTTTAAATTCCTCATGTAAGGGGTGGAGCTTCGGAGCTCTCTCTGTTTTAAATGGCCGGAGCTCCGGAGCATGATATTAAAGGGTAGGAACATCACTATTGGGGACACGAGAGGATTAAATAAAATGTGGGGTTATGACGTGTTTTTTAATTGATTTATAATGTGGAAGTTTTTTTAATTCCCGCCTTTTTACACAAATACAGATTTTTGTTACAAATTAAGTAGTTTGATAAATAATTTTTAAATTTAGGCATTGTAATCTGTAATATTAAACTGTTATTATCGAAAATTATATATTTTTTATTGTTAAATAGTCTATTCAATTTTGTAAATCATTAAGATCAGCTAGGTTTGATTTCCTATCATGGGTGGCGCGGGAGCGCCACGGGGCGATTTAGCCCCGTGGCCCCAGGCCAACCATTATTAGAGAACGTGGGTAAATTTTAAAATTCAGAACCTTCTTCTTCTTCTTCTTCTTAATATTATTATTCCAACGCTCCATTCTTAAAGCGATATTCCTCATTCGTTATTGATTGATCAAAAATAAACATGGTCTCATTAGAAAGAAGAAGCAATTACGCAACTTTCTTAGGAAAAATTTTTTCATTTAGGTCTTTGTTATCGATTTATTGATCAAAATAAAAAAAATTAAAAATAGACAAATAAAAACCCCCAACTGCACAATAGCAGCCTTTTGGCAACAATAAGGATTGTACAGAGCAGACAACCAAGATACCCTCATAAAAAACCGCACAAAAAAGCAGACCGGTTTTAATTGATGGCAGAAACGGAACCAGTTCCCAGCGCCATCTGCTTCAACCGCGCGGAAAACGGCGAAAACAACAGAGTACTTTTTTTAATTCTTGCAAGACTGATGTCAAAATTAATTCTAGCAAAAGACGAAACAAAGTTTCGATAAAAAGCCTTATATTAAATGGAATAGAAAAAAGAAAAGGGGAAAAAAAAAAAAAATAAAAAAAAAAAAAAAAAAAAACAAAAAAAAAAAACAAACAAAATATAAAGATACATAAGTCTAAAAACTAAATGCCAGAAAAACTGAAACAAGTCTCTTTAAAACCTGTAAATTAATAACAGATTTTGTGAAATTTTCAGGAAAACAAAACCGAATAAAAACAATACGTGTAAACGCTTTAGTTTGCGTTTTTTAACCATTAATAAAACTTGATTCACATAAATTTCTCTCAAAGTGGATTAACTTTTACATGAGTTAACCAGCTGTAAATACCACAGTAGTACGTCAAAACGATACAAAAAAAGTATAACGCAAGCGTCACAGTAACCATGAAAAATTTCTGTCAAAATTAGTTATCGCATTGCGCATTAAATTTTGTAATTTATCATTATTTTCGTATAAAGCAAAACATACCGCCATATTAACGGCTTTTTAAAATCAAATATCAAGTTCTAAGTCCGAAAAACATTGAAAAATTCAGATTTAATATAAGGCGACTTTTAATTTAACAAATACATTGACAGCTAATTTGTTTTATGTAATAAATAGAAACATTAAAGAAAAAATCGCCTTATATTAAATCTGAATTTTTTATTGTTTTTCGACTGACTTGTATTCGATAAAGCAGAGAAGATGGCGGTACGGTATCCTTTGCACAAAAAGAAAATAATATTAAATAACAAAATTCGCTACGCGATACGTTATCTTCTCTTAAATTTTTTTTTTCTTGGGTGCCGCGTCCGTTGTGCTTTTTTTTTTCGTTTCGTCTTGGCGTTGCGTTACTATCCGTGGTGTTTTCTCCGGCTGGCATGTCAAGGTCCCACTTTGAGAGAAATTTATGTGAATTAAGTTTTATTAATGGTTAAAAAACGCAAACTAAAGCTTTTACACGTATTTTACACGTTTTTATTCGGTTTTGTTTTTCTGAAAATTTTACAAAATCTGTTATTAATTTACAGTTTTTAAAGAGACTTGTTTCAGTTTTTCTGCTATTTAGTTTTTAGACTTATGTAGCTTTATACTATTCCATTTAATATAAAGCTTTTTATCGAAACTTTGTTTCGTCTTTTGCTAGAATTTCCGCCTTTTAATGCATTGAATTCAATGTCATTTATTAAAAATATAAAACATTAAAAAATTTACTTATTTTAAAAGAAACGTCATGGTCTCCTCATGATATAAATACAATTATTTTTATATCCAAAACAGCAATGTAATTTTAAGCAGTATACTATACAAAAATTAAGTCTGGGTAACTTCGTAAAATTGTATGGAACCTGAAAGAACCATATAAACCTGAAAGAAAGAAAGAAAGAACCTGAAAGAACCATAACCAGTGTGTTTTTCTTCTGTTTAAATTTTTTTAGTTAGACCTGATTTAACCACTTTTTTGGAAATTAGTTTTATTTGGACTTTTGTTTTGTGCTTGATTTTTCTGGATTAATGGTTTATTTTTAAACAACAAAACCACACCATTGTAAATGGTTTTTTCATGTTCCATACAATCTTACGAGGTTACCCAGACCAGTCTTTTCTCGCATTAAATTTTTGGAGTAATTGTAGCTTCATAGTATTCCATATAAAAAAGACTTTTTTTCTGTTTTGATTTTGATAAATTTCCGTCTATTGAAACATTGTATCCCGCAGCGCTCACACGTCACCCAAGATTTATTTCATTTTATTTTTTAAATATTTTTATTGTTGCCATATGGCTGCTAATTAGTGGTAAGAATATTTTTTCGCTCTTCCCGTTGAAAATTAGTAATTTTTATAAAAAGGTAAGGAATTATAATTTAAACCAAAAAAATAACCACAAGAAAATGTGTATTACTGAATAAAGTTACTTAATATGTAATTCAGTAAGGAAAAAAAGTGTCACACAAGTACCCCAGGACCTAATGCGTAACTTAGAAAAAAAGGGTCATTTTTCACATGAACAGAGGTTTAACTACGGGCAATAGAGCATATACAAGTAAAAAAACCACAGGAAAAAATTTTTGGGGGATACCCCAAAAAAAAAACAAAAAAAAGTTAAGCAAATTAAGCTTATTAGTATGAAATTCATATATGTTTGGTAAAATTTTTTAGGTTTTTAGTAACAGAAAAATTTGGGTTACATTTCAGTCATGTAAAATGTATTGATTTTTAATTAGCTAAAGAGCTATTTAAGGTTTTGTTGATTTTAGATGACGCCATCAACAACGGTTAACCGCGCAGTGACTTAACCCATTTAATATAAGGGAAAGAGCGCTCCTTGCTCTCCCTGATTATATGATCAAAAATGTATAACATAATGTAACTGCATATATTCCTTAAGAAATTATCAGGGTCCTAATTGGTACACGTTTTAAATATCACGTCCACTAATTAAAACCGTAATATCCTTAGATAGATAGATAGATAGATAGATAGATAGACAGATAGATAGATAGATAGATAGACAGATAGACAGATAGACAGATAGACAGATAGATAGACATAGATAGACATAGATAGACATAGATAGACATAGATAGACATAGATAGACATAGATAGACATAGATAGACATAGATAGACATAGATAGACATAGATAGACATAGATAGACATAGCTAGACATAGATAGACATAGATAGACATAGATAGACATAGATAGACATAGATAGACATAGATAGACATAGATAGACATAGATAGACATAGATAGACATAGATAGACATAGATAGACATAGATAGACATAGATAGACATAGATAGACATAGATAGACATACATAGACATAGATAGACATAGATAGACATAGATAGACATAGATAGACATAGATAGACATAGATAGACATAGATAGACATAGATAGACATAGATAGACATAGATAGACATAGATAGACATAGATAGACATAGATAGACATAGATAGACATAGATAGACATATATAGACATAGATAGACATAGATAGACATAGATAGACATAGATAGACATAGATAGACATAGATAGACATAGATAGACATAGATAGACATAGATAGACATAGATAGACATAGATAGACATAGATAGACATAGATAGACATAGATAGACATAGATAGACATAGATAGACATAGATAGACATAGATAGACATAGATAGACATAGATAGACATAGATAGACATAGATAGACATAGATAGACATAGATAGACATAGATAGACATAGATAGACATAGATAGACATAGATAGACATAGATAGACATAGATAGACTTAGATAGACTTAGATAGACTTAGATAGACATAGATAGACATAGATAGACATAGATAGACATAGATAGACATAGATAGACATAGATAGACATAGATGGACATAGATAGACATATATAGAACTAGATAGACATAGATAGACATAGATAGACATAGATAGACATAGATAGACATAGATAGACATAGATAGACATAGATAGACATAGATAGACATAGATAGACATAGATAGACATAGATAGACATAGATAGACATAGATAGACATAGATAGACATAGATAGACATAGATCGACATAGATAGACATAGATAGACATAGATAGACATAGATAGACATAGATAGACATAGATAGACATAGACATAGATAGACATAGATAGACATAGATAGACATAGATAGACATAGATAGACATAGATAGACATAGATAGACATAGATAGACATAGATAGACATAGATAGACATAGATAGACATAGATAGACATAGATAGACATAGATAGACATAGATAGACATAGATAGACATAGATAGACATAGATAGACATAGATAGACATAGATAGACATAGATAGACATAGATAGACATAGATAGACATAGATAGATAGATAGATAGATAGATAGATAGATAGATAGATAGATAGATAGATAGATAGATAGATAGATAGATAGATAGATAGATAGATAGATAGATAGATAGATAGATAGATAGATAGATAGATAGATAGATAGATAGATAGATAGATAGATAGATAGATAGATAGATAGATAGATAGATAGATAGATAGATAGATAGATAGATAGATAGATAGATAGATAGATAGATAGATAGATAGATAGATAGATAGATAGATAGATAGATAGATAGATAGATAGACATAGATAGATAGATAGATAGATAGATAGATAGATAGATAGATAGATAGATAGATAGATAGATAGATAGATAGATAGATAGATAGATAGATAGATAGATAGATAGATAGATAGATAGATAGATAGATAGATAGATAGATAGATAGTTTTTTATGGTCTAAAATTAAACTAAGTATTTTTTATTTTGTTTAGGTTTTTTTACAATTATTTTCTTAAATCCATTTTGAAAATATTGATTAAATAATTAAAAAACAAAAGTTTAAAGTTTTAACTGTTTACTAACTCTAAAACACCAGCTGTATTATATGTAGTAATTATTATATTACCTGTGCAGCTGATATTTATTAGTCCTTTTTTTAAAGAATTAAATTTTGTTTGAATTAAAGTATAAACTGCTTTAAAAATGTATTGATGTAATACCGTATATTCTTATGTATGTATTATATTTTTATGTTAAAATAACAATTTTATTTGGACTAATAAAACCTTATTAAAAATTTAGAATGGTTTTGTTGTTAAATAGTCGATTAAATACTGCAATTATTGAGGTCAGCTAGATTTTATTTGTCTATAGCACTATTGTTCAAAAAACTCATTTGTTACTTTTAAAATAAAAACAGCATATTGAAAGCTTTGTAAGGGGGGAGGGTTGAGGTGGTTGGTTACCTGGGGTAAATTGCCTTTTGAATTTTGGGAGGAAGGTCCTCGGGGGTCCTTCCGTACTAGTTAGCTTTTTAGGTGGTAGACTTAAGATGGAAAATTTTGAGAAGGTGAGGGTGGTCTGGTTTTAAAAACAAAATACTTTTGAGGTGTCAGATTTAAATCTCTGGGGGAGAGTCTGGTTAAAACATTGAAAATTTTCTGGGGAGAACTTTCTTTTTGTCAAGGAGGAGGGTTCATGGTTTTAAAATTAAGGAAGGAGGTGGACCCCACCTTATCTTCTATCGTATTAATGATACCTGTAGTAGGCCCTTAACAGAAAAAAGAATTTTTGCTTTTAAAACAACGCAGTAAAAGAAATGCTAAGAAGTATTTTAAAGTTAAAGTATTTTAGGGGTTCCTCTACTTACCCGACATACATCATCTCATTTGATAGCTGAATTGCATTTCCTGGGGCTAGGGTGGCAATGAAAAAAGCTGCTGGGGTGGAAATAAAGTGCAAAGGCAACCTCGCTGTCGGAAGGTGAACCCCCAGTCAATCCAGTTGGGGGATTGGGAGGGAGGGTTTCCACTACTAAAACCACTGAAAATAAGGTTTTAGGGATGCCTCCAAAACTTTTCATTATTGGTAGTGAGTCATGCTCATTTGGAACTTTTAATTTCCCCCTAAAACCTGAATTAAACGCCTACTGTACTGAAACATACTCATCGTGTTAAACATTAATTTCAAATTTCCAACACAAAGTTTAAATTTGGCGCCTAAAAATACCCTTAATTTGCAGTTTCAACCAAGTTAGATAGATAGAGAGATAAAAACTTAGTATAAGAGTCTTTAATTCCTCTTCCGCGAAAATAAATTTGACAGTTTTAAATTTTAAACGTGCTGAAAATTAATTTCGTTTAGTAAAGCACAGTTTACACTTGTTTTAGTAAACTGAAACTATTGAAAAAGTTTGTTTGATTGATTTTAAGCCTAAGGAAAACCTAAAATCAAGCGCAGATTTATCATGAATTAGTTTTAAATTTTTAGGTCGCTTAAAATTAGTACTAGTGCGCTAAAAATTCGAATGAGTCATAACTTCCATAGCTGTATTTCCTTAACAGTATTTCCGCTGGAGGATTATTTCCATGAAAATAAAACTTTGTTATATTCTTTTTTCTTAGGTAATTGCGACGCTTGCAGAAACATTGCGCAACATTTTTGGAAACAAAATAAAAATTTTATATTTTTCGTTTTGTTTCCTATTTTTTATGCAAAAAGTAATGTGCCTATCAAATTTTTTTATATTTTGTAACGAAAAATTTAACAAATAGGGTATCTGACTTAATTTCGGCCAGGCCTTAATTTCGGCAACCAATTTAGGGTGTTATATAATTGGCTTATTTTTAAAACACAAAAAAACTAGCACAAAAGAAACTGGATTAATGTTGAATAAAGTGTTTTCGCAAAAGTTTTTTTTTATTTTTGTTATTCTGCTTTATCAACATTTTCTTACACAGAAAGTGATTTTTTTGTGATTTTCTTAATTTTGCTTTGTGAATTTAAAATGAAGCACAATATAACCCTGAAATATCCTGTATTTAAGGCTCAAAATTGTTAATTTTCCTGTTTTGATATTTTCTTCAAAATCACTTTGCAACGCGTGTAACTGATCATTTTAAAATTCCGTTAATTTCGGCCACCTTAAAATTTAACCTGCCGTTTTTTACTGTTTTTAAATATCATCGTACTACCGTATTTATAAAGAATTTTTTTGCTCGTTTGACTTTTTTTGACGTTTTTCAAGCCAAAAATAAAAATTCAACAAAAATACAGGTTATTAAAACTTGTTTTTTAAGGTTTTGACATAATTATTTAAAGTCTTGCTAATGACTATTAAAGTTTGCAAACTGAAAAAATTAAGTTATATGTACCAATAACAATTTCTAAGGATAAATTTGCAATCTTTAAAAATTTTTATTGTTTAGTTTGGGAATATAGCCAGTTTTTTCTATGTGGCCGAAGTTATTGGCTTGTGCCTTAATTTCGATCACAATAAACAAAACTTTAAAACTTTTTTGATCTTTAAGTGTAACAGAAATTTTAAAATTTTGCACTGGAATAACAAAAATAACTATCGTTTGATTTTTAGATCAAATTTTGGGTCAATTGCAAAAACCAGAAATAACTTTTCTAAAAAATAAAAAAAGGTTGCCGAAATTAAGTCAGTTACCCTAATAGGAAATTTAAATATTAATATAGAAAAATATAGCAAAATAAAAAATTTTCATATCAAATATAATATGAAATCTAAAAAAATTAGAAAAAGAAACAAAAACAGAATTTAATTTAAAAACTAACTGCAGATTTCACGGCGGTTAGGTGGCAGACTTTTCGGCGCACATCAAACACGTTAATATTAATTCATCTGAAAAACTAATTTTGGCAATCAAAACTTATTTCATTACACTTTGAAAGTGCTAACAAAAATTAAAAAAACAGAAACTATTTTATTTATTTATTAGTGATGAAAAATTATACATTAACAAATCAATAAAAACAAGCTGCACACAGCTATATTAAATATTACCACTAACAATTGCAGATAAAATATAATACTCTGTTTTATAGACGAAAATCAAATATAAAAACAAATACACCCTTGTAAAAATCTTTAATCATAAATATTTTACAAATTAAACATTGAATTATTTATTTGGACATTTATCAAAATAATTATTGCAAACAATTTCTGATTTTCTGACAGCTAATATTGACATATTTCTGTTTGTTCTGTGAAAACGCGGAATTTGAAAAAAGTGAAAAAAGCTAATAACTGCGTAATTTTAGTTACTGCCCCCACACAATAAGATTAAGGGATGATATTGATTTCTGGATTATGTAAAATCCATGAATTGCAGTGCCAGTAATTAATTATTCTGGGGCTCTTTAACCCTCGGGCGGCATATTAAATTTCATTTCAATGTGCCGTGGTTTAACCTGGCCTTTATGTCTCAAAAATAGAGTCCAGGTTTTTCGTCCTGAGCTCCGTCAACCCTGCATCAGTAGTTTCTTGGGTATCCCTTAGGGCGCACTGATCAGAAGCCAAGAAAATCCACAGGCCAGGATTTTATGTTTTTGATTCAAATTCAAGACATATTACAGGTATGAAGTGGAACTATAACAACTTTTAAATGCAGTATGTTAAGAAACTTCAATGGTAATCTTATCAAGTAATGTGTGTGTTTGTGTGTGTGTGTGTGTGTTGTGTGTGTGTGTGTGTGTGTGTGTGTGTGTGTGTGTGTGTGTGTGTGTGTGTGTGTGTGTGTGTGTATGTGTGTGTCTATGTGTATGCGTGTGTGCGCGTGTGCGTGTGTTTGCATGTGTGTGCGCGCGCGCGCGCGCCTGTGTGTGTGTGTGTGTGTGTGTGTGTGTGTGTGTGTGTGTGTGTGTGTGTGTGTGTGTGTGTGTGTGTGTGTGTGTGTATTTGTGTGTGTGTGTGTGTGTGTGTGTGTGTGTGTGTGTGTGTGTGTGTGTGTGTGTGTGTGTGTGTGTGTGTGTGTGTGTGTGTGTGCATGCATAATACCTGCGCATGCATGCATGCGTTTGTTTGGGGCCTGCTTGTAGTAGATATACTTTTTTATTGGCAACCTAAATGTGTGTGTGTGTCAGTGAATCATCTCCTAACAAAATGTGTTTTTACTAAACTTAAATGCCCATAGAAGAAAGCGTTATTACCTAAAAACTGAATTTTATTGTATTAATGCCAGCGGTTCATTTCAAATCCATGTTAAATCAATTTAGAAATACTTTAAATTGTTAAAATTAAAAAAAAATTATACCGTTCCTATTTCTGATATTGTTTATGTAATTTTCTTCACAGTGTTTCTGTGTGGCGGGCGGCTGTCAAGGCCGCTCTGTCGCTTCTACAATGCCGTTGAGTTTAGTGGTTCACCATATACTTTATATGACTAGGAGAGAATCCTTCATTAGAGAAGGTTTATATTGAACACCAGTAGAGATCAACCAGGACCTCGGCCCCGGTCCCGGCTTGCCCTGGCCCTTTTTTTCCACCCCGGCCCTGAACCCGGCCCCAGAAAAGCAATTTTCTCTACCCTGTCCCCGGCCCGCGAATTTAGCTGTAAAATCAGCCGGAACAAACCGGGGTAAAGACCCCTAAGAATACAAATTTTAAAGCACTTTTTACAATTTTAGACAGTGATAAATATATAAAACTTTATATAAAGAGCTAATGTAATCGCTTCAATAGGAGGATATTTATTATTTATATTTTAAGATTTTATTTTAAACTCTATTTTAATAAGATTTCTTATTTTAATCATGGGTCGTTATTCTAAAATTTTGAAGACTTTTTGAGCATTAAAAACCATTTTATAGATTTTATTTACAAAATTATGGTTTGACAATAGAAGTCCATTTAATAGACGTATCCATAAATATTGAGTTATTCTAATATTTTGTTTATATCAATATATAACCCAGGAAATTTTATTTACAGTAAATTTTTTGACTAACCCCCTTTTGAGCATTAAAAACCATTTTATAGATTTTATTTACAAAATTATGGTTAAATTCGCTCATGTGTATGTTTTTCTATGAAAGTTTATTGTACAACTGGACATTTGTTTGGATTATAATATATTCTTACTTTTATTTTAGGTGTTACTGAAACTGTTTGATAATTTAGTGATGTTAAAACATTTTTTTAATAAAAAAATACAAGTTAATTTTTTGTTTTTATTTTAGCATTTTTAAATTTATTGCTGAAACTACACTGATATTCACAAATTTTGTATAGGGTCCATTTTGACTGGGTCCTCTTGATTTGCAGGAAAACCCTGCGGAGTCAGTCCACTTTTTTAGTGATTTTAAAATATTTATAGAGCCAAAAAGACACCAAACTTGAATTTTATAAACAAGAAATTAGTATAAACTGTTTGTATTTGTAATTTGTATTTTGAATAAAATTTGCTTAAAAAATCAATTAATACGTGTCAAAAATTAACGATATTAAATACTGGACACAGTCTAAAAGGTGTACCAACCGGTCCATAGTTTTCTTGTCAAAAGTTACGGACTTAGTTGGTATAAACCCGGTCCGAAATTTTATGAATACCAGTAAAAGTGCCAGGTATTTAAATAAAAATTTCAGTAAAAATTATCTTTGAGCTTTTATTTTTAAAAAAATCGCTAATTTAGTTTAAGGTTTTTATAATTATATTTTTAATAAAAGTAAGCATATATAACCCAAAAATGGTGAAAACCTAATTTTCAAACAAAAAATTTGCTGATAATTCAGATTTGTGCGACTTTTATACTGAAAACACGCCATTCTCTTTTATTTCATAGGCGCACTGCTGTTTTTTTTTAAATTAATTTTTGACACAATTTTTAACACAGTGTTAGTGTCTTGCAGTTCATATTATGAGAACTTTTCTTTTACTTTTGCGTGAAATGCACTACACAAAAAATAGGTATTGGCAACAAGAAAAATCTCTGCGTAAGAAATCAGTGGTATATGCACAGAAAGTCGCATACGTTGGAAATTATGTGTTTTTTCTTGCACAATTTTATTCCAAAACTTAATGTATAATTTGAAATTTTCTTAGGCCATATGTTTTTGATAAATCTTGAGAAATTACAAAAACAAAAAAAGTAGTGCAAAATTACAAAAACAATTTTATTGCAAATTTTCAAGTGACATTGATTTTATGATTTTGTGCTAAAAAAATAAGTTAACTGATTAAAATGACTAAAACTAACAACTTGAAACAAGTTAGAAAGCGAACATAGTCGCTTGTATCCGCAATAATTTAATTATTTTACCTTTTACAATTTAAAAAGTATTTTTTAATTTAAAAAAGTGCTAATGAAGCTTTAAAAATGTTCTAACAATTTAAAACAAAAAGGTGCGTTTTAACCCCTCCTGTGTGTTTTGACCGAAAAATTTTGAATACAGGCATGTAAGTTAAGTTCTAAAAAAATGTTTCCTCAAAATAATATGCTTAAAGACTGGCATTTTTTAGATTTAGAGTTACACTTCTACAATTATCAACATAATCGATTTATTGTGATATAAAGAACTTTCGCTATTGTAAAATAGTTTTTTTATATGGGCATCGTTTTGATTTTAGTTCCTTTAACACGTTTTGGTTTTTAATTCAAAAGATACTCCACTTATAAAAATGCTTTAACTCCTGCAATATTTGTAGAGCATTCTTTAAAAGTAATAAGAATGGTTAGTGGAATTAAGTATATTGCTTTAAACCTGAATATATTTCTAATACTTGAAAGTGTATACTACTGTTGTAAAAAGTTACATTTACTTTTACTTAAACAAACAAAAGTAACGAATTTTTTATTATTTTTACTTTTACTTGACTTTTAACCCTTTGGGATTTTTACGTCCAAAAACCGCTGCAAATCTGCAAAAGATATATTGCGTCAGTGCTGCAGTGTGTTAAACTCTGTGGCTCTCGACGATCGTTGACGAAGTTTAACATTGAGCAGCAGTGGCGTGGAATCCCTTCTGCGGATTTGCAGCGGAATGAATACCAAAGGGTTAAATTTCACTTACTTTTACTTTTACTCTTACTCGGATTTTTTCCTACAAATACTTAAATTAATTAAAGTAAAATATAAGTAATTTCAACACAAGTACATAGATATCCTATGGGCTTGTTGTAAAATGAGTCTCAGAAGAAAGTTTTTTTAAGCCGCTAACACGCTAAACCACCATTTAGTTAGACTAAAAAACTTATCAAAATTAAAATTTATGCATAAAAATAGCAAAAAAAGCATTAGAACGGAGCTCAGGAGCTCCAAAAATCGACGTTTCGCTCCGTTGCAAAATTACTTTTATTATAATTTTACTCTTATTTTTGCTTAAAAATAGGCCTTATTGTTACTTAAATAAAATCTCGAACGTTACTTCTATTTTTACTTTACTTAAATTAAAATATCACAAATTATTTTTACTCTTACTTTACTTAAATTAATTTTTTTTAAAATTACTTTTACTTTTCCTGAAAATAATAAAAAAATCATTACTTTTTACAACAGTAGTGTATACTAAATAAAATAAAAATTGAAAGTTTAAAAAATTCGAAATATTAAAAAAAATTTTGTTCTGTTTAAAAAATATTAAGTTTTTCTACTTAAACAAGTGCTTAAATTCTAAAATGTGACTATTAATTACCTAAAACAAATAATTTACAATAAAAACAATTAAAATTTTTGAAAAGAACGACCGAAATTACAAATTCTGCTAAATTTTTAGCCTGCCCTGGTCCCGGCCCCGACAAATTAAAATTTTCCCACCCCGGCCCCGGCCCCGGCCCTGGCCTCGGCCCCGGCCCCGGCATCAGCAATAATTCTGCCCCGGTCGATCCCTAAACACCAGCACAATGTCAAAATCTTATTCAATTTCTCCAAGCAATTAGGAGAATATGGATTATAGATTTAAAAGTTCTTTACATCTGCATTTAAAAATTTAGAACTACATGCCTATTTTAAGTTCCCTTTATATTCCAGGTATTTTTTTAAAGTTAAACATAAATTTGGTAAATCCGGAGCCTCCAACTAGGCGCTTACAGCTAAAATAATTTATGCAGGTGAATCTTGATATAATCACTTTTTATGTACCTCCTGCAGAAATATTTTTACATATATTGTATTAAACATAAATTAATTTAAATTAAAAGTAAAAAAAACCTGCATTTAATAATTACAGATAGTTAATCATTTACTCAACAACTGGATGCACGGCGAACTAACTAACTAAAAAAATTATTTATTCCTAAAGCGTCAAGCTAATTTTACCACAAACAATTTTTTTCTTTTTATTTAACCTGTCAAAAAAATTTCGTTAATATGTTTTGCTCCAATAGAACAAATTGGGAAGAGTATAAAATTGGTGATCTTTACGGCCATTGGAGATCATTTTTTCAGCGCTCATTGGCCGAAAGTAAATCTACAGTGTTACATTTCTATGTATATCTTTAACATCAAACAATTACCAATTTAAATCATACAAAAGACACATAATAATTATAACAAACTTTTAGTTTTTAAAGTTTTTTTTTAACAATTTTTTTCGTCTGAGGCATCTGAACAATCAGCATGATGATCACACAGCATTCGTTCATGTATGCATTTCTTGTTATCTGGACACATTTGCCATCCATTTGTTGAGCAAATCTTGTTGCAGTACGTGGCGTTTCCTTCATCCGGAGGAACCGCGCACTCGTCATAACCATTGCAGACGCGATTCATTGGAAAGCAACTTGGTGCCTTCTTTATTAAAGGTGCAATACTGAGTCAAACTTTTTGTCTGCGATTTTGTTGATTTTTTGTAAAAACCTTACCTCTGATTTCAATAGCTCACAATTTTTTTTCCATCAAAATATCTCCAGTGGTTCAGGAGATATGACCCCCCAAAAATGGCGTTTTTTTGATAATTTTGTAGGAGACTGCTGAATGGGCGTAAAATATTAAGGTACAAATTATGTTTAAAAAAAAGCTGCTAAAAAAACCCCGTCTCCAGTACAAAAAAGGGTTTCTAGACAAAAAAGGTTTCTAAAAAAGTATACTAGACTTTTTTGAGTAAGCAAATTTTAAAATCTGCTTACATTTTAAAATCTACTAACTCATAAATTAACAAATTAATGTGAGTTTAGAAGTGAGTATACTCTTATTAGAAATCCCTCAAGTATTCAAGTTTTTGGATTATAAAAAAATAAGACTATTACCATCAAAAGCGTAGCCAAAACTTTCCAATAAAAGGCCCAGGGCCTTTGTGACGACCAACAAGGGGATAGGAGGCCACATTAAATTCAATAATCAAAAAATGATGCTTCTTGTCTAAAGAGTTTAAAAAATGAATGCTTACATAAGAAATTTCTTTAAAAAAATGTATTAACTTGTTTTTAGCAAAAAGTATTAGAAAATTATAAATGTTTTATTTTAAAAATAAAATAATAGGATCAAAGAGCAGCATTATTAAGCCTTATCATTGGGCTTAATCATTACTGAGGTATGCTTATCTGGTTGCATATTAATAATTTTTAATTTTTCACCCAAAATTACCAAATATCGCAAAAAAATTACCAAACACCAAGCAATCTGGTGGTGTGAATATGATTTTTTGCGCGCTGAAAATTTTACGCACTGAAAATTAGTAAATTCCAAAATGAATTTGCAACATCTCACTCTACTTATTTGGCGTCCATGATGTATGAACTTTTATATAAAAACATGAAATAAAACTCCCTATCTGCATAAAAAACGCGCAAGTTATTTAATCAGTTAACAGAATCAAACAGAAACCCTCCCCTCAAACTATATGATATCAAACTATACACTATCGATTGGTAATAATAATTTTGATGTGGCGCAAAGCGCTGCGGCGTAAGGCGCTGTCGCGTGAAAAAAAAACAAGAATAACGTCAGACTAAAAACACATATAAGCATGAAATTTGGTGTGTATATGTAATTGATGATGGGTTATAGATTTGTAATATTATTTTTGCTGTGGCATAAAGCGCCGTCATTTATTTTATGCGCTACCTTGTGGAACAATCAGCTGTAACTTTAGAATAAATAGACTATTCAACATGAAATTTGGTAGACATATGTAATTAATGATTCGATATTGATTGGTTATATTAAAATATGATGTGGCGCAAAGCGCCGCGGCGTGAGGAACCGCCACGTGAAAAAAACAGAAATAATTACAGTCTAAATAGACCTATATGCATATGAAAATTGGTATACATATGTAATCGATGATAGCCTATCGATTGGTGATATCATTTTTGCTGTGACGTGAAGCGCCGCCACATACCTAATGCCTCGCCACGTGAAAAAATCAGCTGTAATTTTAGAATAAAAGGATTAATCAGCATGAAATTCAATTGTCATATGGAATCAATGATGGGCTATCGATTGTTGATATTTGTTTTTGATGCGGCGCAAAGAGCTGCGGCGTGAACCACTGCTGTTTGAAAAAAAACAGGAATAACTTTTGATTTAATAGACTTATCAAATTGAAAATTGGTATATGTATGTAATTGATGATGGGCTATCGACTGATAATGTTATTTTTGCTATGGCGTGAAGCGCCCTACATATCTTATTGCCGCCACATGGAAGAATCATCTATCACTTTAGATTAAGTAGACTAATTAACATCACATTTGATAGAAATGTGTAATTGACGATGGGCTATTGATTGGTGATATTGGTTTTTATTTATGTTGCGTCAAGTGTAAAATTTATAGCTGATTTTTTTACGCTGCGGTGGATTAGATATGTGGCGATCATCAATCAATAGGTCATCATTAATTACAAAAATCTATCAAATTTCATGTTTATTAGTATATTTAATCTAAAGTTATGGATGGACAATTCTATTCATTCAGCAGCGCACTTTACGGTAGTGCTTTACGCCACAACAAAATTAATATCATCAATTGATAGCCCATCATTGACAAATACATATATATATATATATATATATATATATATATATATATATATATATATATATATATATATATATATTTATATATATTATTATTATTGTTATAGGAGAACTAACATAATAATATAACTATTTTGGGAAGGTTTTATTTTTTACTAGTTTTCTGTGATAGAATTGTAAAACGCAACAAAATGGTATGCATCCGCCCAGATAAACAGCAAAGGACGCGTAAGTTTATGGGAATAATATAGTAAACGAAAACTCTAAAACCATGTAAATCTCTTTTTTCTATCCTACCCTCAAAAAACTGTTATTTCTCAAGAAATCCCTAAAAATGTTTAATATAACATAGGTTGACGATTGTTATGTAACTTATTAGTTTAAAAAGTCAAAAAAGCAACATAGGTTGACGATTGTTATGTAACTTATTAGTTTAAAAAGTCAAAAAAGCATAAATTTTCAAAAGTAAATTGGGCGGACTTTGCAAATATATATATATTCTTCAATGATGGGCTATATATATATACCAAATTTAAATCTATTTAGTCAAAAGTTATTCCTGTTTTTTTTCACGCGACCGCGTTTTACGCCACATGGTTTTGCGCCGCATCAAAATTAAATATCACCAATCAATAGCCCATCATTGATTACATATGTAATCAATGTTGGGCTATTGATCAATCATGTTTCATGTTGTGTAGTTTATTTACTCTAAAGTCACAGCTGAATTTTCGAATAAGGCGGCGAATTAGGTATTTGGTGCCGCTTCACGCCACAGCAAAAATAATATTATGAATCCATAGACCATCATTAATTACATATATATACACAAAATTTCAGGTTGATAAGTCTATTTAGTCAAAAGTTATTCCTGTTTTTTTCACGCGGCGGCGTTTCACGCCGCAGCGCTTTGCGCCACATCAAAATTAATATATTTAGTTGATAGCGCCTCATCCATTACATCAGTATACAAAATTTCATGTCTATTAGTCTATTCAATCTAAAGTTACAGCCAAAATATTATCACCAATTGATAGCCCATCATCGATTACATACATATACCAAATTTAATGTTGATAAATCTAATTAGTAGTGATGAGCGGAACTAAGGAACCCCTGGAACACTGGAACCGGAACCAGAACCGGAATTGAGATTTTCAAAAAACCCAAAACAAGATTTGCAACTGGAATTGTGGTTTTTAGAAAATTTGGAACAGGAACCGAAACCAGAATTCCAAATTTAGCCCAGAACATCCAGAACCCGGAACCAGAACTGCTTATTACACTGTGAACCCCCTGGAACACTGGAACCAGAACCAGAACAGGAATTGAGATTTTCCGAAAATCCAGAACAGAAACTGGAACCGAAATTGAGATTTTCCAAAAATTTGAAACAGGAACTGGAACTCCAATTCTAAAATTTGTCCAGAACATTCGTAATCCAGAACCGGAACTGCTCATCACTACATTTAGTCAAAAGTTATTCTTGTTTTTAAACGCGCGGCGCTTCATGCCGCAGCGTTTTGTGCCGATTTAAAATTAAATATTACCAATCGATAGCCCATCATTGAGAACATATATCTATCAAACTTCATGTTGATTAGTCTATTTATTCTAAAGTTACAGCTGATTTTTCTAAGTGGTGGCGCATTTGATATGTGGCAGCGCTTCACGTCACGGCAAAAATATTATCACCAATCGATAGCCCATCACTGAGAACATTCAAATACTAAATTTCATGTTGATAAGTCTATTAAGTCAAGTCATGCCACGTTGCTGCACGCCGCAGCGCTTTGCGCCGCATCAAAATTATTATAACCAATCAATAGCGCATCAACCATTACATATGTATACAAACTTACATGTCTATTAGTCTATTTAATTTAAAGTTATACTCTCTCAGTCATTTTACTGCTTTTGGAAATACAGAAATAATAGAAATGTAGTACAACCATACAAAATTTTCAACCATTAGAAAACTCACCGCTAAACCAGTAACGTATATACTAAATTTCAGTAAACGACACAAACTGGGAAACCATTCACAGAATTTATATTTTCCATGAAATTAAGACCGCAGAACAGTAAATTAATAACTTAGCTTATTTTTTTCTGAATTAGTTGCAAGTGTTATAATTTTGGTCCTTTTCCCCCCAAACAAATTGGCACTTCTCCCAGCTTCTTCGACCGACAAAAATCTTTTAAAAAAAAAAAAAAAATCTCTCAAAAAAAAACACCCCCCCCCGTCCCCCCTTTCTCACAAAAAAAAAAAAACTCACCCAGGGAAAACAAATCGCGGGAAAAAAGGAAAAAAAAAAAGACAACAAGGAGGGGCCCCCCACCCCACCCAACCCCTCCTTTAAAAAATTGCCAAAATTAAATGCACTTTTTTCCCAAATTTTGCTCATTTTGATACCATGTGGCATTTTAGCTGTAACTTTTTGCCAGTTACACGTTGAACAACAAGTGGAAGCTTAAATTAAAGAAAACTGTTTGGAGATAACGATGGGCTTTTAAATTTTTAAAAATGATGTTTTTTTGACTGAGAAACAATCGATTGTTTGTAAAGTGCCAAAATTAAATGCCGTCAATTTTCCATTTTTTTAAATACTGATTCAATTAAGTAAAAAACTACTTTCGTGCAGTGAAACTTTTGTGACGCAATTGAGTATCATGAAAGATTCAAAATGAGCTATTAAACATGAAAATCGGGCCATACAGTGAAAAGTTACATTGAAAAAACAAAAAATTAAAATTAAACGAAATTAAAAATGAAACGCCGAAATTAAACGCACTACCCTAACAGCAACATGAAAAACGAAAATTTACAAAAATAGATATCAATACTGATTACAATGCATATTGTGAGTATACAGTACATTAAGCTTTTGTAGAATAAGCTCTCGTTTAAAGAGCGCTTAAAAAAACAGCAGGACAAGATGTTTAAAAACAGTTATCAAATACACTGTAGAAGGAAATAAAAGAAAATTATAAAATAAAAACAAAATGTTTACCTTTGTTTGTCATAAAAATTCCATCCAAAACCGCGCCTTTTACAATAACGTCAATTTTTCGAAAAAAAATTTTTTTTTCTTTATTTTGAGAAAAATAATAATTATTCTTTCATTTAAACCGATCTTAAATCAAAATTTTTCTGGATGTTCGTTTTTCTAGGCAATTTTTTTCTGTTTGTAAAATGTAAAATTTTTCAATATGCCAAACAAAAGTTGATTTTCATCAATATTTTTAAAAAAATCGCCCATAAAATTATATTATTGTCTTTTTTTCGGTTGATTTTGTGAACGCAATAATGTTTTTAAACTATTTTGATTTGAAGTAGTTTTACAAACAAAACAAATGATCTTTTTTTTGTTTTTTCACCGATCTCAATTAAAAATGGGAACAACAATGAAAAATACGCATTTTGTAGGTGTAAATTACTTAAATATTATAACTAATTACGGATATGCCATTTAGTATTTACTGGTCTTAAGCAAATGTAGTAAACTTAATAATAGATTTCATAACTGTAGTAAAGTTGATATTTGTTTGAAGAGAAACCAGTAAATAGTGATTTATTCAGCATTTATTACTTTTTCGACCAAAACAATAGTATGAAATATTGGTTTCAAAAAACAGTAAGGTGTCTGAGAGAGTAGCTAATTCAATGTACATAAGTAAGGTTACTTACATTTTTTGACCATCTGATCACAGTACCTGGCGAGCCACGCTCCCCAAAATTATGGTATAGAGATTTTTTGTATATAAGTTTTTGTGCTGATTACTTACTATGTCTAATCTTTTTTTAGAGCAGAAGCCAGCCGGCTATTATGGATACTCCATATGATCGTATAATACTCTATACCAACACTGTTGTTGATGTGAAGTTTTAGTCAAGGCCCCACCCTTCCTAGGAGATTGCAGGAAGATGTGAGCTTTACATCATTCTTTAAGATTATTATATAAACAAAAAATGTTATTCAAAATGAAATAAGAACAAAAAACTAAGGTAGTTTTGCGTAGTGCTTTTTCATTTTGGGCTCAATTCATAAATTTTGTAATTAAAGCGGGAAATAAATTATGGCAAGGAGATGCTTCCAATTAATATAAGACAAATTGTAAAACACTATTAAACAAAAACTTTTTTCCTAAACCTAAGAAAAACCCGAAAAACTAGAAAGTTTTTTATCAAAGGTTTTTTAATTAATAGTTTTTTTCTTCAAACTAAAATTATTTTTTATTGTTAAGGTTTATAAAACTTTTTTATATCAAAATTGTTAAAACTTCTATAAGTTTCTATAACTTCTATAACTTCTAGGTTTTCTAAACTTAATCAAAAAAGGTCTGTTTTTTGAAACAGACCTTTTTTGATTAAAAACAACTAAAAAAACAACTAAAACCAACTAAATATTTTTTAACGAACAACCCAAACAAGTAAAACTACTTACCTGTCAAAAGAATTGAAAAGGAACACTATAATGGGAATTAATTATTATCATAGTAATAGCATGTCACAAATCCAATTCTTATATTGCCCAAACACACTGCTCCTTTAATACTAAACCGATCCAGCTGAAACTTAAAAATCATGTAGCCTCAGTGTGGAGAACTCCAAATACCAAAGTTGAAGTAGGTAGGTTTGGTAGTAAAGAGGCAGTCCGATGTGAGTGATATAAGAATTTAGTTTGTGAAAATGCTCCTTTAAGGAATCCGCTATAACTTTAAAGTAAATAAAGTAATAATCATAAAGTTTGATACAAATATGAAAACGGTAATGAGCCATTGATTGATAATACTAGTTTTGTTGTGGCACCGTCGCTTGAGGCACATCCGCGTAAAAAAACAGGAATAACTCCAGACTAAATACACTAGAAACATAAAATTTGGTAAACATAATGTATTCAATGATGAGCTAACGATTGGTGATATTAGTTTTCTTGTGGCGCAAAGCGCCGCAGCGTGATGCGCCGTTACGGAAAAAACAGAACTGCGAAATAAATAGACTTATCCCACCATCAGTGTGTATGCCAAGTTAGGCACTGTATTGTGTGGCAATGCTTCTAACTGGCAAGCTAGTGCTGCTTTGGTGCAGGGCATTGCAGCTTGTTCTCAAAATGGTCAAGTTCTTTTGGTACAAAATAAAGTAAATAAATTAAATAAGGAAAAGCTTCTTTCTGTTGATCCATTAAATAATCATAATTATATCCTGGTTAACTCAGATCGGATATCTTGTTATTTCACGCAAAAGTGTAATTCAAATAGATGTATGACATGTTACTCTATTAACTCTGATAATTAATAAATAGCTATATAGATAATTAATAGCTACACTACTAATAAAAATTTTGTTTTTAATACTAAGGAAAATTATAATTGTTTAGTCAGTGGAATAATTTATGCTGTTTCCTGTAAAAATTGTGGAATGCAATATGTTGGAGAGATCTCAAGAACTTTAAGACAGAGGTTTAATGAGCACTACAGGTATGTAAAAAAAGCTAACAAAGACCATTATTTAGCAACAAAACTGTAATCAAAAAGATCATTTTTGTGAAGACATGGGTTTTGTGTTCTAGAAAAAATAAATATAAGTATTAAAGATGAACTAATTCAGCGTGAAGATTTCTGGATTGGAACCTTGGTATCAGCGTACCCGTTTGGTTTAAATGATAAAATAAAAGGTTATGGTTATATTTCAACTAACAAAGACCCAAGAGACTATAAAATTATCCATACTTTTCACAAAAATTTCCATCTCATCGCGTACAATATAAAAGATCTCATAAACACAGAACTAATAAAAAAGCTGACTACAACTTAATTACAAACTTAATTACTCTATTTAAAAACCCTCAAATTAGTATTCGTAATGTATATACTAAATTAGTTAATATATCATTAAAAACTTTTAAAATCCTGTTAACTAAAATTAATAGCACCTAATATATCTTTAGCTATAAAAGCAATGGCAGCATATCGTTTTAAATATATTATTACAAAAACTATAACTAAAAGTAAAATCACTTATGTTTCTACCTACTTTTACAACAAAGGTCTTAAACCTATTAAATTTAACAATATATTTAACGAAATTTCACTCCTTAATTTACTTCCTGTTAATATTAATTGTTATGGTAAACTTAAAATAGTATACAAATATGATACACCAACATCTATCATTATTTGCAACTATTAAAGTGTTTTAAATAACCTCAACTGTGAAATATTGAGTTCAGTCCTTCATAGTAACTGTGATTGTTATAAGTCTAAATTTTGTGACACAAACCTTAAACATATTGTAACTGGTAATCTAAACATCATTAATAATAGTCTGTTAAATAATGGTGCAAAATTTAGACTTCTCAAAAAAATTGATTTTAATGACGATATAAAACAGATGATTGTTTAAATGAAGTTGTGTCCAAACTTAGTAAAAGATCAGGTTTACCGTTAAATCATTTTCAACAATTTGTTAAACGCGCGCGTGTCATAATTAACAACCGAATTCGATTTTATAATTTTAACATTAATTTTTTTAGGTATAACAAAGAATTTATATCATATGCAGAACTTCGTAAAATATGTAATAAAATCCATAATAAGTATGTAATTTCACCTGTTGACAAAGCTAATAATAATTATGCCAACATATGTAAAAAATATTTTCAAATTATGTGTGAAGAATTAGGTATGCAATGTAGCCATGACGAATGGCATGCAAAAGGTAATTCTGTGTATAAACCAATTAACTCAACTCAATATAACAATCTTATAAACAACCATTGTGCTATTGCTAATGATTTTAGTTGTAAAGTTTCAGAAGATGAAAAAGTATTACCAATGTTTTTTGTCATTGTCAAACTACATAAAAACCCAGTTAAGTTTAGATTTATAGCTGGTGCAAACAAATCCAGTACAAAGTTTGTATCTATTTTACTAGGTAAAATCCTAAAGTTCTTCAAAATTGATTTTCATAATTATTGTAACTCACTTGTTGAAAAAATTGGTGTTACTAATTGGTCTATAGACAATAGCTTACAAGTAATTAATAAAATTGAAAATATTAAAAGCATTGATCATATTGTAACTGCAGATTTTTGCACTTTATATACAAACTTATCTCTTAACAGAGTATTAGACACAATGTTTAAATTAACTTATTTCCTTTTTAACAATACCAAACAGCAATATCTGGCGGTAGGATATGATAAATGTTTTTATACTGATAACAAACAAATCTCTGGTATACCTATGGGAGGTAATGCTTCTCCTCAAGTTGCGGATTTATCTCTGTCATTTATGGAATTTATTTATGTCAAAAACAATCCACATTCTAGAATTATTACACAAAATAGAGTAAGATAGAGGTCTGTCTGTCACAAAATAAAGGTCTGTCTGTGGTTCGCCACAACGCCAGTTGCTTTTCCTGGAGTAGCTTAATGGCTACTGCAGGTTGCTTAACTGCTAATTTTTTAGCAGCAAAACCTAAAACTTATTTCTTTTTTAAAATTAATTACTTATAATTTTGTCTTTTACTGTTTGCTTTTTCAAATCAATAATCACTATATTTTTTATTACTATTTTAAATCTACAATTGTTAAAAATAAATTATGCGAATTGATTACTAAATTACTAATAACGGATTAATCCACAGTAATTAATCCAAGCCTGTAACTTGTTCCTGTATGTGTAAAACCAGCAAAACATGGATCGTAATGCATTACAAGATACTACTGTTTGTTTTATTTACACGCGTTTTAATTTTTAAGAAAATTTTTTTAATAATGTTATTATTTTGGCGTGTTCTTTTTTTAATGTTTTTTTAATATTTTAATTGTCATTTAATTCCATTTTTTATTTTATTATCCTTCTAATAATTTTAAAAAATTTTAATAAAAAGTTATATTTTTTTAAAAAAAAAAGTTTAATTTTTATTCAACTATTTTTGTATATAAACATTATTTTTCTCAAACCATTGCTTGTTTTTTTATTGCATGTATTAGAATAAACTTATAAAATAAGCATTTTGTATTTTGTGCTAATCTAATAACTGTTTTTATATTTGTTTAATAATGTAAAATTTATACCAAAAATTATAAAATAACTTAGTTGTTTATTCTAATTTGTAACATAAGTATAATAGCCCCCCTGATGCTTATTTGTACATTACGCGTTTGGGAGAGCACAGAAACACGTGATTTTTATGTTTTTTTTTGTTTTATTATTTTGTTTATCTGCAACTTTAGGTATGCTCAACTCACCAACCTAACATTTTGTTGCTTGCTATTATAAACATGAAAGTTTAAATCAAAGATGGGCTATCGATTTGTCATATTACTGTTGTTGGTAGGTAAAGCGCCGCCACATATCTAATGTGTCATTCCGTGGAAAAATCAGCTTAAACTAAATAAACTATTAAACATGAAATTTAGAAGGCATAAATAATCGATGATGGGCTATTGATTAATCATATTATTTTTTATATCGCGTGAAGCGTGAAGTTCATAGCTGACTTTTTCACGCTGATTCATTACATACATAGCAGCGCTCTACGTTACAACAAAACGACCATTGTTGATTAATCTACCGAATTTCATGTTTATTAGTCTGTTTAATCTAAAGTTAGAGCTGAATTATTTTACGCAATGGTGCATTATATATGTGGCGGCGCTTATATTCACAACAAAACTAATATCACAAGTCTATAGCCCATAATCAATTACATCTTAGCTTTTGCTAGAATATTTGCTAGTCTTTTAAAACATTGAATCCAATGTCATTTTTCCAGATTTTTCAAAATTCAGTTAAATTTAGCCGTTTAAAAATTGGCATTACTTAAGCCTATGTAGTTATACCAAAATTAGTCACCAGTACATTTTGATGAGAATTTTAAATTTAAATTTAAAAATTTATTTTGAAATAAAATAAGATGTTTTAAGCAGCGCTAAATTTCTAAGATATATTTTAAAAAAAAGTTTAAAAAGTTTATTTATTTTTTAAAAAGTTTATATATATTTACGTAAAGCAGGATATGCAAGGCCGATGTTAAACAGCACTATTTTTGCAACCAAATACTACATATAACATTATTAAAAAATAATATTATCACAACGCAGTGTGTCTCAGTGGGGACTTGATCCAGGGACCTTCAGTATGCAAGACATAAAATTTGCCACAGCCAAAAATTACTATAAAAATTATTAAATAATTTAGGCCCTTTGATTAAACATTGAAATTTCATGTTAATGTGTTTATTTATTAGTGTATTTAGTTTGAAATTATGGTGAGTTTTCCACGAGATAGCGCAATGGGTACGTAGCGGCACTTTACGTCACAACAAAAATAATATCATGAATCGATAGCTCATCATTAATTACATAATATATCTACCAAATTTCATGTTTACTAGTATTAGTATGTTTAATCCAAAATTATGGCTGATTTTTATCGCAGCGGCGCAAGAAGCGGCGGCGCTTTACGCCACAACAAAACTAATATTAAAAATCAATAACCCATCATCAATATTTCACATGTTTACAAAATTTTATGACAATTAATCAATTTAATTTAGAGTTAAGCTATTTTCTCCTTGTGGCAGCACATTATGTATGTGGTGGTGCATTGGATGCGTGACGGTACATTAAATACTTGACACCACAGTCAATTAATATCATCAGTCAAATACTTGAATACATTAAATACATTAAATACATTAATTAAATACATTAAATACATTAAATACATTAAATACGTCAAATACATTAAATACTTGACACCACAGTCAATTAATATCATCAGTCGATAGCCTATCATTGATTACATATGTTTACCAAATTTCATGTTTATTTGTCTATTTAATCTAAAGTTATAGCTAATTTTTTCATGCAGTGGCGCATAAGGTATGTGGCGCAAATCTCGCAACAGCAAAAATAAGATCCCAATTGAGAGCCCACGATATTTATATCAAATTTCATGTTGATATGTCTATTTTTCCTAAACTTACTCCGATTTTTAACGCTGTGCAGCTTTACGCCGCAGCGTTTTGCGTTGCATTAAAATTTACATGACCAATCGATAGCAGCTTATTGATTAGTTATGTGTACAAATGTTTACATCCATTAAAACAAAAAAAAAACAAAACACAACTTTCCCACGCCAAACAAACCACACAAAAAACACAAAAAAAAAGAAAATACTATTTTTTTTAATATAAAGTTAAAGCTGATTCAATATTTATAAGTAAAATCATTAGGTTTTTTGGCCATCTATAACAGTACCTGACAAGTCATGCTCACTTGAATCATAACTTTTGAAATAACAAAAAAGCAAAACAGTTTTGTTTGTAAAAAAATAATTTATTTTTATGTTTGTTTAATGAAAAATCAAATAAAAAATATTTTACTCAAGGCTTGAACTCAACAAAATGCACAAAAAATCAACTCACTAATAACTTGACAAAGTGCGCTGCTCGCTTGAGTGCGCTTAAACCTGCTTAAAAACCACAACGTATCCCCCAAAAAACCACAAACCACTGTCACTACCAAATCAAAAAAAGTTTGACTCACTACCGCACCTCTACTGCAGTCTCATTACGAAAGTGCCCCCACTTCTGGCAATGAAAGTGATTTGGGCAATTATTTTCTAGACACCCTTCTTCATCATGCAAATTTCCACACCCAGGCGCCCCGCGAAAACCATTGCATGCCTCCAAAAATATCACGCATTGTTCCGACGTCCCGCATCGATAGTTCAGATCACAGTCATTTTCAACAAAGAGTCTTTGACAATTAAGGAACTTAGAGCCGTCGAAAAACTCTTAGAACTAGGGGTTTGCAATGGTACTTAATAAAAAATAATAATGAACTCGGTAAGGACGGCTTTTCAACCTGCCACAGGAACACTGGAGGCAGGTAGGAAGCAAGTAAAACTGCCTCAGAAGCATCTAAGAGGAAAGTAGGACAGGTAGAAGGCCTCTAGGGCGCAGGTAAAACTGCTTCAGAAGCAGGTAGGAGGCAGGTGGCACTGCCTCCTGTGTCAAAGCATATACAGGTGAGGGGGAAGATAAGAAGTAGCTAAAACTGCTTTTGAGGCAGGAGTAGTCAGGATGGAGTTAGGTAAATTTAAAATAGAGGCAGGTAAAAAGCAGGTCTAGCAACAAAATTTACAATGAAATCAGATAGGAGGCAAGCAAAAACGGTTTTTCCCTTTAAAACCCTCATCTTTACTTAACTAGGCTTTGCTGTTGCTCCTGGAATATTGCCTTTTTTTAATGAAACGACTTTAATTAATTTCTTTAAACTTTGAATTCTGTTAAGTGAAAATCTGCGTTCTGAAAAGTGATTTTTTTTTACAAATTTATTATGTTATAAGTATCGAATAATTCATTTTATTATTGTTCAAAAAACAATTTTTATTATTATCTTACATCAGCCATCTTAATTTTTTCGAATGAATCATCAATAATAAAACTGGATTACTGTGTACTGATCTGAAGGTTTTCCACACATTTAAACTGTCTGCCACAACTTCAAATTTCATTTAATTTTTATTTACGTTTACAATGATGAAAAGAGGACTTCAAAAAAAAAACAGAAGCGGAAAATGCTTGTCATAAAGCGAAAATACTTGAGCTTGAGGCTAAAAAACAGTATTGGCTTGCGGAAAAGTTTTTTTCGATTTTTCCCAAAAAAACATCGACCAAAAAGTTGACCATCTCATCTAAAACCATCGGTTAAGTTTGTTCCAGATTTTTCCAATGCTGATTACGAAATTTCGTCTCTTTTTTTCAGCAATCGACTGGGATCATCTTTTTTTGAATGGTTTAAATATTGAACAATTGTGGCAGTGTTTTAAAAATATAATTAACGAGGGAATAAAAAATCATGTACCACTCAAAAAAGTAAAACTAACTAACAAATTTATAAAATATCCATCCAGAGTTAAAAAACTAAAAAACAAAAAAAAAGTTTGGCGGGAATTTAAGAGAGGCCTTAAAACACAACAGGAATACAAAAATCTCTGCCATGAATACAAAACACTAGTTAATATTTTTAATATAGAACTTAAAGATAATATATTAAAGCATACTGATATCAAAAGTTTTACAAATTTATTAAAGATTCAAAATTAAAGCAAATATACCTGCCTTGAAATCAAACGATGGTACTTATACCACTGACGACCGATTAAAATCAGAAGTTTTCGCTCAGTACTTTCGTTCTAATTTTACTGATGAAGACGGACAGCTTTTTGAATTTAATCCTCCAAAACTTGGAATACTAGGCAACATGTTATTTAGTACTAGAAACGTTGGAAAAGCTTTAAAGTCTTCCAAACAAAACTTCTAAATCTCCTGATAACATTCCTTTATGTTTTCTCAAACAATTGGTTTCAGTCTTAGCTGAACCTTTACCAAAAATATTTCAAGAATCCTTTAATTCACAAATTTTACCAGAGGATTGGAAGACTGCTTTTGTAATACATATTTTTAAAAAGGGTTCAAAAAGCGAAAAATCAAACTACCGACTAGTTTTGTTAACGTCTTTTGTGTGTAAAACGATGGACAATCTAGTAAAAAACGAACTTTTAACTTTCTTTTCTAAATATTTGTCAAGGCTTCAGCATAGTTTTAAGGTAAAAACTTGACCATAACACAGCTTCTTGAAACTCTTAACGATTGGACGTTGTCATTGAATAATAAACAGTCGGTGGATGTTGTTTAACTCCGGAAACTAGGGGTTCTCAATGGTACTTAATAAAAAAAAAACCAGAATAAAAAAAATGATGAGCTCAGTAACGACGGCTCTTCAACCTGCCACAGGAACACTGGAGGCAAGTAGGAAGCAAGTAAAACTGCCTTAGAAACAGCTAAGAGGAATGTAGGGCAGGTAGAAGGCCTGTAGGGCGCAGGTTTTAGGCAAGTAAAAGTGCTTCAGAAGCAGGTAGGAGGCAGGTGACACTGCCTCCTGTGTCAAAGCATATACAGGTCAGGGGGAATATAAAAGGTAGCTAAAACTGCTTTTGAGGCAAAATGGAATCAGGTAAATTTAAATTAGAGGCAGGTAGAAAGCAGGTCTAGCAGAAA